>JAJQOW010001830.1:0-30000 GCA_037975125.1 Latrodectus hesperus | reverse complement strand
AAATGTTGCTTTAAAATTTTTTATTGTTGGTGAAATAAATAAACATTTGATCTCTTCACTAAGCAACGCTTCTTTATATTTTTAGACAAGCAGAGAGATTTTTCAAACAACGAGCATCACTGTTTGCTTTAAGAGATTAAATTTATGATTTAACGATAAATATAGGACAAAAAAGCAATAAACTATAAATTCTAGGTATTGTAATTTAAGAGAGAATCAATGTCTCAGAATGAATTCTGTATTTAAATTAAAAATTTAAATTCTATAGAAATTTCTTTAAAATATTAATTATCTTATTTTTTAAATTAAAAAATTTTTTAATTCCGCTTTAAATCAAATTACGAGTAAGCAATACTATCACTAAATCATGAATCATGAATTATAATATGATGAATCAATTAAGAAAAAGATAGATAAAATGCAAACATAGCACAAAATGAATTATAAGTGAGAAATACCAAAAATGTATTTAAACTTACGAATAAATTCATGTCTACGAGGTGTGGCTATTAAATAACGAGACTGACGTTGTAAAAAATTTTATTCTTATTTTATACATAATTATTTATTATCGCCTTCAATGTACACCCCTTCTCTATCCCTGGAACGCTCCATGCGAATTTTCCATTGTTGGAAACAGTGCTGGAAGTCATCTTTTGTCAATTCCTTCAGTACTCTTGCCGCTTTCTCTTTAACAGCTTCCACGGACTCAAATCTTGTTCCTTTTAATGCAGATTTCACCTTAGGGAAGAGATAGAAGTCACATGGTGCCAGGTCTGGCGAGTTAGGTGGATGCTCTAACAGTGGGATGCTGTGTTTGGCCAGTTTTTGCGAGTTGCTTGTTGTTCTAACGTGAGAATTTTTGGCACCATTTTGGCGCATGCTTTTTTCATGTTCAAATTGTCATGTAAAATTTGCCGTACACATTCTTTATCAATGTTTACAGTTTCAGCTATTGCACGAATACTCAATCGACGATCAGACCGAATCAAACTAGCAACTTTTGTGACATTTTCATCCGTTTTTGACGTTGAAGGGCGACCTGGCCGTGAATCATCTTCAACGTCTTGTCGACCATCTTTAAAACGTTTGAACCATTCAAAAACTCGTGCACGGGATAAACATTCACTGCCGTACACTTCTTTCAGTAAATTATAAGTTTCAGTACCGGTTTTTCCAAGTTTGAAGTGAAATTTAACAACAATTCGTTGCTCTATTATTACACTAACCATTTTTTCGCCAAAATAAAATAATAAGCTTAATGGAAATGAAGGTTATGGCTAAACAGTGTTACTTACGCAAATGAGGCTTAGGGCATTTTGAAGGGAAAGCTTCACACTAAACAGTTGACAGCCAATGGCTGACTACGCATGCGCACTTTTGCCTCCGCAGCGTCAGTCTCGTTATTTAATAGCCACACCTCGTATATACTTCTTAAAACAAATCCATACGCACAATACTACATTTGTTATAAAAATTAGGGCAACAATTTAATATGAAATTAAAAGAAAAAATTTTTTTATATATTTTACTTTTGTGTTAAATACATGAAACTATAACTCATTAGTGTGAAGTCTTCAAAAAATCCGATTCTTCACCATCCACATTATAAAGATTTAGAATTAGAATCGAAATAGTTCAAGAATATTAAGAGTCACATAAATCTTGTTCCAGAACTTTTTCATCTGGTGATATTAATTTATAATCAATATAAAAGTCATAGTAAAATAATTCTAATGTACTCATAAACGCCGCATCAATAGTAGCGCTAAGTTGCTAGAATTAATTTAATCTTTTAAATATGTAAACATCGAATATGTTTTAACTTTCTTTTTTCACATTAGGAAAAGAGTATTAAACAGTATTTTTTTCTTTTTTGATTTAATGTTTTGGTTTTTCAATATATTCAATGCACTCTTATATACAGGGTGATTATAAAAAAACTTTGCCAACATCTGCACTTCTAGCGTCCATTCTATTTAACCGATCAAGATGATATTTCAAATATAGTTCTTTTGAGATATGCGCTCGAGATTCCGTGAATGGCAACACAGTGGCCCTCGCGGTTACAGCTATAGTGACAGAAACTCGAAATTTTCGAATGGCAACGCCTACTTTTTACCATCGCAAAATGTTCAGCACATGCGAAAACCCTAAATAGCGTTGAAACGGTACCGATATGTCCGAAAACCGACGTGTTATACACATACAAACAGTTCTTCAAGGCGCACGGAGGAATAATGCATACGACAGAGACAAGACACTGCTCAATGATGAGAACACATAGAGAAAAAAATCTTTATTAATTTCAAACATTTTCCACATGAGTGCCATCACAGGCAATTACGCATTGCATGCGGGAGACGGTGGACAATGTCGCTGCACGCAACCTGGCACGAGGGATGTTTCCAATCTCACGCCGTATAGAATCCTTTAAGTCCGACAATGTTTGAGGATTGCACAGATAAACTCTGGATTTGAGATAGCCCCAAAACCAGAAATCCATAGGCGTCAGATCTGGGGATCGCGCAGGCCACGGAAAAGGATAATAGCGTGAGATGATGCGATCACCAAAATGCTGATCCAGGAGCCTTTTAACTGACCTCGCTATATGTGGAGGTGCGCCATCTTGCATCCAAACAATGTCATTGAGTGCATTCAGCCGACGCAACTCCGGTAAGACATAATTTTTCTGCATGGCTGCATACCGAGGGCCCGTTACAGAACATGTTGCAGGGCCAGTCGGGGTCGTTTCCTCAAAGAAGAACGGGCCCAGAACAAATGTAGCTGTAATGCCGCACCACGCAGTCACTTTGGCGTCAAATAATGGTACTGGCGCCACAGCATGAGCATTCGTCTCTCCCCAGTGCACACAATTCTTTGTGTTAATGCTGCCATTTAAGGTGAAATGCGCCTCGTCCGTCCATAGTATGCGAAGTGGCCAGTCGTTATCCGCATCATATCGTAACAAAAATGCATTTGCGAAGTCCAGACGTTGTTGTGGGTCACCCGGCTCCAACATCTGGACGCGCTGGAACCGATAGGGAAACATGTGAAGTACCGAGCGCAAGAGCTTGCGGACCGTTGAGTTCGGAATATCCAACACGCGCGCTATGCCTCTTGCGGTTTCTGTGTGTCCTGCAGTCACTGTATGGTGCACTTCCATGACAACGTCCTCAGAAACAGTTGGCCGTCCGGAGCGCTGTTTGTCACAGGTGCAGCCTGTATCTTCGAATTTCCGCACTAAATCACGCAGAGCTTGCAGAGTACATGGGCCGCGTCGTTGTCGATGATTGCGGCGATACACACGAAAGGCTTCCGCAGCGTTCATCCCATTTTGGTAATAGAGTTTGATCAATTCACCGCGAACTTTCCTAGGAAGACTCATATCGTCGGCATGTGCGAGTTCCCGAATGACGACTTCGCATACCCGCTTGGTATTTTATAGGTTTCCTACGCTGAATATCTGGCGACCGGCGTTCTGTGATTGGTTTCTTGACTCTATCACATGCAAATTTATTGCGTGCGCCCAGATCGTGTTTTATTGGCCGGTTTTCAGAACTCTTTTTGTGTTTGCAGAACACGTCCGTTTTTAGACATATCGGTACCGTTTCAACGCTATTTAGGGTTTTCGCATGTGCTGAACATTTTGCGATGGTAAAAAGTAGACGTTGCCATTCGAAAATTTCGAGTTTTTGTCACTATAACTGTAACCGCGAGGGCCACTGTGTTGCCATTCACAGAATCTCGAGAGCATATCTCAAAAGAACTATATTTGAAATATCATCTTGATCGGTTAAATAGAATGGAGTATATCAACTAACAGAGCTTCTCTGGTCTCAAAGCTAAGTACAGAAGGGTCTACAGGAAAATACATCTTCCGCATAAATGAAAGTTTTTTGGTACTTTTGGATACTGTTAAATATAATTAAAATGAATTTTTTAACTTAAATCTAGCATCATATAAAAAATACTCTTTTTACCCTTAATATGTTTTCGTATTTTATAATGAAAATATAATTCATGATGATGATGCAAAATAGAACTTTTAAAAGATAGTTGAGGCATTTAGACCCAATACATTTAAAATCATACAGGAAAGGAAGTAAATTAATAAAGATATTGATTATTGAAAATAATACTATCAAAGTGTACCTGCATATATTTGCATCTGTACAACTAAAATCAGAAAAAACATTGTCTAGATTGGATGTAAATTACCATCCAATGTTACAGAATCTACACCGTCACGTCACTTTACTAACTTAAAAGGGGAAAATATCTTCCCTTCACTCGTCTTTATATATATATATATATATATATATATATATATATATATATATATATATATATATATATATATATATATATATATATATATATATATATATATATATATATATACAGTAAGACCCCGCTTAACGCTGTTTCGGTTTAGCGCTCTTTTATTTCAACCCGGGGATTCCACGAAATCGCTCGCAGCATACGGGGATTCCCCGAAATATTATGCAGCGATAGGTTTCAAATACATACATATCCGAAAGAGTGTACTTGTGTTTCTTGTTTGGTGCGGGATTGTACAGACATATTTTTATTATTGGAAACATTTGTTGACATTATTGTAAGTAGGTATTAATTTACATATTTAATACTATATTATAGTGTCAAATATTTTGATCTTTAGTTTTTACTATGGGTGATAACGAAAAAGAAAAGAAAGCAACCAGAAAAAGCATTTCACTCAAAACTAAAATGAAAGTGATTAGAAGATTAGATTCTGGTGAACGACAAACTCTAATTAGTGCTTCAATGAATTTGCCAACTTCTACAATAAGGACCATCATGAAGAATAAAGAAAAAATACTGTCATCGGCAACTACAACTACGTCAAGCTCTGCAACTAGAATTACCCGTTCTAGAAATAATATCATAGAGGAAATGGAAAAACGACTGTCTATATGGATTGACGACGAAATTGACCGCAATATGCCATTAAGCTAATCTATCATAATGGAAAAAGCTAGAAGAATTTTTAATTACATTCAGCTGAAACATTTGACACAAGTGAAACTTTCGTTGCAAGTCGAGGATGGTTTAATAGATTTAAACATCGAAATAACCGAAATTCACAACATACAGATTATAGGAGAAGCAGCAAGTGGTGATACAAAAGCGGCGGCTGAATTTCCAGCGATATTAAAAAAAATAATTGAAGAAGGAAACTATCCTCCAGAATTAGTTTTTAATGTTGATGAAACAGGCTTGTTTTGGAAAAGAATGCCGAAACGAACATTTCTATCCCGTGAAGAGAAACGGGCACCAGGATTTAAAGCTGCAAAAGATCGCTTAACCCTTCTACTAGATGTTAACGCAAGCGGAGATTTTAAATTAAAACCATTACTAATTTACCATTCCAAAAACCTAAGAGCGATAAAAGGCATATCTAAATCAACTTTACCTGTAATTTGGGAGTCTAATAAAAAATCATGTATAACTGCGAAAATTTTCCAGGATTGGTTCACTGAACATTTCTGCCCTTCTGTTAAACGTTATTGCGAAATTAAAAAACTTGAACAAAAAGCACTTCTGTTAATTGATAATGCTCCAAGCCACCCAACAAATTTATCAGACTTAACAACATGCATTCCAGTCGAAGTGGTTTTCTTGACGCCTAACACAACTGCCTTAATTCAACCAATGGACCAAGGCGTTATATCAAATTTTAAGGCTTATTACTTGCGGTGAACCTTTAACAAATGTTTGAAAAAATAGACGGAGAAGAGAACCAGTCCATAAGAGAATTTTGGAAAAACTACAACATCGTGGATGCTGTAGAAAACATAGGCCTTTCTTGGAATGAGGTAACAGAAAGATCTTTGAAAGGAGTATGGAAGAATATTTGGCCGGATTTAAGTAAGAGCGATGACGTTGGACACTCTGTCGATGTGGATGAAATAGTGGAAGAGATAGTGAAATTAACGAAGCAAACCGGTTTTGAAGGGGTAAATGTGGAAGATGTCGAAGAAATAATTCAATAAGCAGCGGCTAGTCTTTCTAATGATGAGCTCAAGGAATTAACTGAACAAGAAGAAAACAAAAATGTTGACAGCAGTGATTCAGAAATAATAATGTGGTATTAATTTGGGCTTTAAAAAATAAATGTTTGGTACTTTTTAAATTTAATACCTAATCAATTTCCTATCCATCTTCCTCTAACCCCAATATTTACATGTAAAGATAGCCTCGTTTAGCGCTGTTTCGCATTACGCTCTACTTTGATGGAACGTATCCCCCGCGTTAAGCGTGGTCTTACTGTATATATATATATATATATATATATATATATATATATACATATATATATATATATATATATATATATATATATATATATATATATATATATATATATATATATATATATATATATATATACAGCAAAATTCAGTTTTGCAATGACAGAATTTAATCTTATTCAAATTCTTAACTCAGATTACGCTGAAATGTAAGTATTAAAAATCCAGTCTTTTATTCTGTATCGAAAGTCCGAGATTTGAATTTAAATATAAAATTTTTTCTTCATAATAACCAAAATCTAAGCACTTATTTCTTCGAATATCTTTCAGTTTAATGAATTTAATTATATTCGTAAACTGAGCACATTGTTATTGTTCTCTATTACATAGTTAGCAAGCTATTAAATTGTCAAAAAAGCTGAGTATTGGTTTAACAAATTTATGTTAATATAATTTTAACTATTCAAATAATGTTTAAAACATGGAATAGAAGGTCTAAAAGAAGATAATATGATGCAGTCAAAGTCTTAGGCCACCAGTGAGGATTATCGGTAATCTTATCATTTCTTCTCCACTATCTTAATCCTGAAAAATAATCATGCAATTTCATCAGAAATTGATTTTTAGAATCATTTTTGAAGGCTACATCTGAATATTTTTGACAGTCTCATTCTACGCTAGATAATTGCTTAATGGGCTAATTTATCGTGTAGTTCTCATTCATTTGTCTTTAAACATTCCATTTATGATTGGAACAATTAGAGATCATGAATGTACTACTGGACATTAAAATTGCTACATCAGCAGAAATACAAACAGTAAAATAATGTTTGTTGGACAAATGCAAATTAATGAAAAATCAATGCTCAGAGCAACCACCTCTAGAAGCAATAACAGCATTTATACGACTGAGATTTGAGTCAGAGATTGGTAGGCACGTTCAAGATCGGCTGACCATGTAATCAACATGATGACACATCTCACCAATTGTATTGACTATTGCAAAATTGACAAACCGGTTTCTTGGAAAAAACTGACCAGACTTTTTTCTATTGGTGAAACACCTGGAGAATATACTAACCAAGACAGCATTTTATAATTTTCAGTTTAAAGACTTATTAGCATATCTGATATTAAATTTTATGACATTAGAAAGTGTTTTAAACAAGGAGTAATAAGTAAAAAAAGTGATTAAAAATGGTGAAATATCATAGATAAAAATGAGCAGTGTGTTTAAAAATAATGGAAGTATTTAAATAATGAAAAACACTAAAAATAATAAAAAAATTAAATAAAAAACTTAGGAAATTCCCCCAGTTATTAAAGTGCTGTTAAGGGTACTCAGACTCCTTGGTAAATATTATAAATTATGTAAAGATTATAAATCATTTTTACTACTATAATTTTAACTATTTAATGAATTTTTGAGTTTTTCCAGTTAAATACAATAATTTTCTTAAAAATAGAACATACATATTAATTTCAAAAATTTTTTTAATGTGAACTGCTAAAATATATTATAGGCACATCATTATTTGAATGAATTATTTATGTGTCCAATCATGTTGTTCAATTATGGTTTACATGTATGTAATAAATGGAGGTCTGCTTGTAAAATGTTTAAAAAATCAACAAGTCTCAGTAAAAATATTTCATTCGTAAAAAAAAAATATAATTTAAACTTCTGTAATAGGCAAGACTACAGAGTTCATTCTGGATCAATGACTCTAGAGCTACTAAGATCCCCATTTCCGCATAACCATTTAAAGTACTACATCACTTTTCCGTAAATATTCTTTTAACCTTAGTTCCGGATCACGTGATTCATGAGATAATATAAATGGATAAGAAGAATGCTGATGTCGAATGCTTAATTTACTTCATTACTATTCAAGACAGATGTTAATACCTCGCTTTTTATTCTCTTTATGATGCAACAATCATGTGATCGGTTGAACCCGTTTTGCTGCTCAAAATGTTGATGGTTTGGTTTTCCTTTTCAAACTTTTAACTTCCTCTCTCCATAAACAAATGTGGTTCTGAGTTTACTTTCATCATAAGCATTCTTCGAATTTATTTGTCTAGTGAAAAATCTTTTCCGTTGATTATATAGGAAATATTGGGAAAGTTGAATTGTTCTGAGTTCACACATATATTAGCTATTGCTGTTAATAAAATAAAACCGAATGTATCAAGTTGCTCGTTGAAATTACGTCAAAGAATTACTTCCATATGTCCTTTTGTATAAAAAATTATTAATCAATTTTTTTAAATAAACTAATCATGCAAAATATCAATATTAAGCAAGATTTTGTCCAGGTAAGTTCTTTGAAAATCAACGAATAAATTATAAACATAAAATATAGTACATGTCATTAATTTCGCATGGATAAATTTATCAAGGAAATTTTTAAATAAGTAAAAAACACCTCATTCCTTCTATAAAAATGTGCAAAAAAGTTAAATAAAAAATTCACGATTTTTTATAACTCTATTCATAATGAAAATTACTCATAATTATCAGTTAAAATGAAAAGAAATAATAAGCATTAACTATGATGTGATTATTAACGATTTTTAATAATGATTTACTAACACATTTATGATAAATTTTACATTGATAATTTATAAGTATTAATATTGTAAATAACAATGTTGAATGATTTTTAAATGTTCAAAACGTAACTTTAATTATTGTGCAATATATTTACTATCATAAATTTTAATCTTGATGAGTAAATAAATTGTGCTAATGAAACATCATGCAAATTTAAAAAGCAATTAATAGTACATGAATTATTAAATGAATATAACAGGAAAATATTTGATTTATGTAACAATTCAGAGAGTTGATTTAACATAAGAAATAATTATTAATATTTATAAATAATTTTATAGGAATAATGTTTATTTTAGAATATTTTTAAGCTTGATTATTTATATGGCAATGAAAAGAATACAAAATAATTTTTCCATTAATTTCGATTGCAAAAAATTATTTTATTAAATTCATAAAGTAAAGGAATTAATTTAATAAAAAAGAACTACTTTCTCGAAATTGCATATTACCATTTGTTACTTAACAAAATATGAAGATAATGTTAAACTAATTCAATATGAGAGAAAAAATCGTATAAGTAAATTTCCAAAATTACGAAACGGTAGTCAGTAATTAAAATTAATTAATTTATCAATTAATTTTCAAACATTTCAATTTCTAAAACACTAACATATTATTCTGTAAAAAAATTTTACGCTCATAATTGTTTTTAATTTAAATTTAAATTTTGTGATTGATAAATTTAAAAAATGCATTTGTAATTGTTTTAAGTGTAATATAATAATAATTGTAAACTAATAAGTGTGTAAAATAATAATTATAAAATTACTTTTGCTTAAAAAATTTAAAAAATATTTCAAAGAAAACTTTTATACCTTATGCATGAACAACAGCATATAGTTTATACTCAGCATTTTGTTTTCCTACATAATTTCACGATAGTTCAAATTTCAGAATATTTTTTCATTCTATGTACATCATCAGAATCTCTGCCATTAGTTGACGAGCAGTGTAATAAAGTGATGATGAATATTAAAAAGAATTAAAATTAGCTTCCATAGAGTTATCTTCATGAAACTTTAAAACAATAAGGCATTGCTTGCACTCTAAAAAAAAGCACTGTAATTTTTCAGCAAAATGTGCTGGCGTTTTGGGCGCCAGTACAATATGCTGTAAATTTTACAGCTGTAAATTTTACAGCATATTCGTAAAACTTTTACAGTTCTTTTTACTGTAATTTTTACACTAGTTTTCACTGTAATTTTACAGCCCTTTTCACTGTAATTTTACAGCACTTTTAACTGTAATTTTTACAGCACTTTTTACTGTAATTTTTACAGCACTTTTTATTGTTGTTTTTACAGCACTTTTTATTGTTATTTTTACAGTACTTTTTATTGTTATTTTTGTAACACATTTTACTATGCATTTTGCTGCATATTCTACAAAACCTACTGCAATAGCTATTTACAGCTATCATCATGTTTTGTAAAGATAACAGTAGAGTATAAATCAATTTTGAAAACACATTAGCTAATTTCCTAATTATGGGCCAACTATTATTAAGCAATTTTTTATATAATATACAAAGTACAAAAACATAACTAATGTTATATTGCAGAAGATGTCATTTTTCAGAACATTTTGAGATCAATAGTTTAACTTTCAATACTTAACGAGATTGTTCAACTTTCTTACCTCAAAATCTTGGATCAAATCGTAACTTAATTGAATAATTAAGAAGGTTGAATTTTTTTATTTCATATTTTTTTAAAATAAATTAAGAAATAGCAGTTTTATTGAATAAGATACAAAGCTTAGCATAAAATTGATTTTTGATATATCTGTGCTTCTACAGATTTAGGATAAAAAGAAACCTTACAAAACATTCCATTTTACTAAAAATACCAAAGGGGAATTAATTAATGATGTAGTACTTTAATTATACTGTAAAGACAATAAAAGTTTTCTTTTTGATATTGCTTAAAGTAATTGATTTTTTTCTATTATAATGTAAGCAAATAAAGATTCTGAGAAAAAAAGCAATATAGTTGGCAATACACAAATAATTGTATAGAATTTTTTTATTTACATTTTAATAATTATAGCTATTTAAAGTTGTATAAAGTATTTAAAAGTGACAAAAACACGTGCTTGGATTCCTTCCTTGACATATTTTTTAGATTTCGTTCCCCGCGAGGGATTAAAGTTGAACAAGCAAGCACCTGAAAAACAAAAAAAATTGACACATGAATAACTAAATTGAAATATCAAGAGCTGAATATTTCAGAGGAAAAGTTGTTTAGTAGTTCAATAAAATATTTAGAAATTTTTATTGTTTTATATAATTGATTGAATTTCCTTAAAATATACTTCTCTTAATAGTTAACAAGTGGTTGTTACATTTATGCAATCACAAACATTTTGATGATAAAAATTATTTCAAGGGATTTTAGCAATTTCATGATAAGAATTTTTGGTATTGAAGGTCTCACTTTTTATGAAAATGATAAAATCTTTACTTCAATTAAATCATTCTAACTGATGTTTTTTATCTCGAGAAACTAATTTGTAATGAATTTAATTAAAAGAGAATATAGTATTGGTTTTATAAGGATTCATTTATGTTATTGAAAATTATATCCTCTGAAAAGCAAATCGTAACACTTCCAATTGTGAATTACAAATTTTTAGAAATAAAGTGCAAAATATGAACTTTATGCACACATTTTAAAGATAACATGCGAAAACCGATTTCAAGTTAAAAAAAATAATTTTGTAGAGAATATGGGAACATTTCTTTTACATGCATATATATACAATTTAAAAACATTTCCATCGAAAATAAACAGAAAAATTAAAATGCTATAATGTGTCAAAGTAATAATAATTTATGAAATGACATTTTATAAAATATTTGCTTTAAACTGAATTTATTTAATTCGTAAATAGTTACCTCAAAAGTGAAATCTAAGTTGTCTTAGAGTGAGATCAAAGTTGTATTTCCCGCTAAGAAAACTTTAATTTCAATAAAAAAATTACATGAAATAGTCCAAAATTAGGAAACATAAAAAAAAAAAAATTGATGTTCATTAAGTCTGCATATTTACGGCATTATATACGTACTTAGAGATAAATAAAGAAGAATACAATTGAAGTTGTATAAAAAAATGTATTTAACTAAAACAATTTATTTAGATTTTCTTAGAATTTTATATATTCATATGATTTATTTTAAATAGAATGTAATCAGAGTAAACAATTTTTGATGAGGTAAATAAATGTAACAACAAATTTTTGCTTTTGAGTTAAAACACTTCATACCTTATGAAATATATAAATAATACATACCACAAATTAATAGACATGGTGTGCAAGGTAAGTCTGTAATATTTACTGCATCCTGAGAAGATGCGGAAATCTAAAACCAATAAACAAATTCCTGATTAATTTACTTATGATTAACTTTTATATACATTTCTAAATTTCTTATTTATAATTTACTAAGCAGTAATTTTTTTAAAATAAAATTTTGAGTACTTTACTGCAGTACTTCTAAATATTTTTTCAAGTCTTCTCCAAAATCTGCTGATAGAATAATAATAAACGCTCCAATATCCTCTTTTTCATCCAATTCCTCAATGGTTGAAAATTGCATTTTACAACCTCCAGGAGGAGAAGTTTTTAAGAAATTAATAATTATTTTAATTTTGTTAGCTGATGCAAACATAAGTCTTTCATTTAAATCTACAGCAGTTAAACACTTAAAATGGTCCAAAATCCTTTGCTTTAAAAATAAGCAAGGTCATCTTTTTTTAATGTGGAAATATCACTAGGTGTGTTAATATCTTTTCTTTGAAATGGAGAAGTCTCATATTAATTTTACAGCCTCTTCAATCATAACATCTAAAAACACACTGCATTTTGGCTTCTTATCGGACATCACAATGAAGGATAAATAGAAAACTTTTAGAAATACACGTGCTTACAAAAACACTCTCACTCTCCCAATACCTATTCTATCTTTCAAATATGGCTGAAGTCGGTAAGAAGAGGCTTTACTCTGAATAGTCTTACTACAAAAAGTTATTTGTGATTAATCTATTTTTAAAACTTCCTTTACAAATCAAACATTTTCTTCATAAATTCTTATTTTCTCTAAACATATGTATATTTAAAAATTTTTTTAAAAAGTGTGACTATATTGGAAGGTAGTACTTAATGTGCACAGTAGTATTAGAAAAATCTTGAGCACAATATGTTTTAAATATGTTAAGCAAGAACAAATTACAAAGTCTTCACTCACATATTTGTTTCTTAATTATAATTTTAAATTAGCTTTTATTTTTATGAATTTCAGATTTCTTCACTAACATGTAAATAAATCATAAATAGCACTACAAATTTTACAATTTTTTAATAAAATAAAGTTAAATTTGCAGTAATAATGTAATTTTTTTCAAAAAAGAATGTGTTCCCAGAAATTTTGTTTTATAAATATCAAACTAACAACAAGATTTCCCAAACAGGTTTTTAATTAATGTTCTAATTAGTAATATAAATTTAAAAAAATAATCATGGTTATAAAATAATAAATTTTACATTTTCTAAATAAATCACCTTAATTCGAATAGTACTTCTTAATATGTATTTAAAAATGTTTCTTATATATTTGTTATAAAATAATGATTTTAAAAAATAAATATTTTAAAAAACATTACATTTTCCATTGAAATGCATTTTTACATTTCATGCAAATTCTAAACACAAGACCATTTATTCTAATAAATATCACTAATTGTAATATTATTTTATTGAAAGAATTTACAAGCATTTGTGCCTAAAAAGTATTATTTTAATGCATGTTACAAAATGGAATTGAATTAATGATAAAAATTAGAATCCAATTAAACAATCTGTATTAAAAAATAAACATTTTTTAATAAAATTCTAATCAAAAAATTATTAAAAATATAAAAATTATATTTAGTTAATATACAGTAAATTATATCATTTTACAATGACAGAAAAATCAGGAATTTTCCACAACGAAATAAAATAGAAATTCCGTTAATATATTTAATAATATATATCTAAAAGAATATAACAATAGACGATTATTCACTTTTAGTTTCGAAAGAAATATAGCTAAGCAATTTTATAACAATGGAAACACTTAAATACAATTCTAATTTCATCAAAAAATTGATAATTAAAATACTAATCAATTATGTTACCAAACTACTATAAAATACTTTAAATATTAATAAAAAATAAGTAAAAAATATTGACACTAAATTAATACTTAGTAAATATGATCGTTCGTAAATTCAGCTTAGAATTTTTTGAAATGTTCATTCAAATTTATAAGAATTTATATGTATCAAAGTTAGCTAACAACTTGCATAATAAACAATATGAAAAGTATACGTTACCTTATGTTTGGTGGTTAAATTTCAATAGAACTTCAACTAAAGGAATAATTATTCTCAAAATATCACTAACTTCACTAAGCGAAAACTAGTGCAAATAAATGGCGAAATTAATTTGATTCATTTGTCACAGAAACAGACGAAACTTTTATCCCGCATATTCAACGCTCAATAGCAAACGATTTTCTGCGGCTGAATTTTACAGTAAAATTTACTGTAATCATTAGTGTTCCTATGATAGCTATTTAAATAACAGTGATTTTTACTGTATTTCTTCCGTTTTTTTACAGTGTGTGATGGTTCTATCAATGCCTCCATGTTGACACAGAGGGCAAAAAGCCGAATCCTTGACTCCAATACGATGCTAATACTTCTGCAATAAGTCATGTCTTGTAAGTAAACGAACTCAAGCAACTTCAAAAGCTCGAGGTTGGGTATTGCGGATTCTACTACTTTTGGGGACCAAAACATACAGCCACTTACTTACTTCTCCATCCCTATACCCGAAGGCTTTATTATCTTTTTTTTAACTTACTGTAAATGATTCTTTTGATGTTACGCAGAGTCAGAGGAGAGTCAAGTTGTGACTTGAGTAATCTTGATTCAGCTAGCCAATCAGCCTGCTCGATAATGGCTGAGAATCCACAAGAGAACAAAGCGCTACCTAGGCTTTTTAAGCTCAATTAGCTTCATTGAGGGGGGTGTTGATTGATATTTCGCTTCTTCAGGTCATAGCAAACGATGTACCGAAATGTAAATTTAAGTTTTCATCTTGGATTTTTGATTTAATTTGATTTTGAATTGATTTCACTGTCAGAGGCCTACTTTGAATTTCTAATGAGACGTATGTCCCCAAAATATAAAAAGAAAATATTCAATATTAGTAGCAATTTTTTATTAATGTCTGTTTAAAAAATAATTATACAAGAATCTGTTTAGTTTAAAATGCATTTTTTTATTCAAATATGAGTAGAAATTATTTCCAAATAATGTTATATGCTTAATTATATACATGTTATGAATATAACAACATAAATAGAAAAAAGTTGTTATGATGAAAGCAATTGTTTCAAATTGCTGAAGGTAAAATTTTTCTCTTATTGGTCAAGAACATTATATAACAAGAAAAGAAGTAGTAGATATACCTTAAATGATAAAAATATTTCATAGGATTATTTTCTTTAGGAGTACTTATATTATCTTTTAAGATCGAGTTGCATTTTTAATATGCTAAAAATATTACAAGAAACAACTATACTAGGGATGGCCAAGTTCCTTAATAATCCGAGGCAATTTTCAAAATTTGAAATTTTTCGAGATCCGCAATTAAATACGCATTTAAAAAACAGCCAAAAAAAGGTATTAAAAATTTTTTTTACATAAACCGCATTTATTGAAATCATAAATAAAAGTACAAAATATGTGCATTGAATTTAAATATTAAAAACTAAACACACTCATTTTACTTCTCTTGACAATTCTGTAAAATCTGGCGACTAATTGGTGACAGTACTTCTTAGTAATTCTTTGAGACTTTGGTTAGTTACTGCTGATCGGTGTTTGGATTTCACGTATTTTAAAGAGAAATAAAATAATACACACACATAAATACGTTGTTTCGAATATTGAAATGTTTCGTAAAGCAGTCTTTTTTAATTCAGGATACTTCAATTGTGGATCAAATTTCCAAAATTCAATAATCGGTGTCGACTTATATTTCAATTGTATATTTTGATCTTCTCTCGAGTGCATTTATCGAGAGCCACAAATAATCCTTCAAGGAGCCACAGGTTGGCCACCCTTGAGCTACAGCATTCCCAAAAACTCAAGAAAAGGAAAAGAATTTCATAAAAATGGTAGAATATAGACATATAATTTTGTTAATAATTATAACCACAAAAAACATCTTTTCGACACGTAATATTTGCCTATATAAAATATTTTAAATAAAAAGCTTCTTCAGTAACTGAAACGATTTTAATATATGATAATTTTTCTCATTAGTTTTGTGATAAAACTTTTAATAATATTATCATTTTGTAAAAAAAGTATGTTTCATGCAATTTTGTTTACTTCCATTATTTTCTGCATTTTTTTTGTTATTTTAATTCTAAAACTAATATTTAAGTTTTATATACTTTTATTAATTTGCATATTATTTTCAAATCAATATTCATCATAATATCAAAAATATTAATTACTTATTTTTTAACATTTGTTGTTGAGTTTCCCACAGTTAATTATTTAAAAAAATTATTAAGATAATATTTTAAGAAATTATAACTGATTAAAGTATATTTGATTTTTTGTATTCATAAAAGTTTTTTTTTTTTTTTTTTTTTTTACTTTTGAAATCAAATAATTCAATGCATCTCGTTTCTTTTCTTTTTTTCCTTAGAGCTATTTTAAATGTAATTGTTAAAAGACAGCGATAAAGATGTAAATTCTTGATTTTTCTTATTCGACAAGCGATGGCATTGACCCCAAAAATATATTTTATGTTGTAATACTTCAAGGTGAAAGTCAGTTACTTAGCGATATCATGAAATCAATTATGCGAACAATATCATTTTTAAAAAAATAATTTCTTAAGTATTTTCAAAATAAAATCTCATTTAGAAAAAAGAAGGACATACATTTCAGAAACCTTTTCACTCACCACATTATATCACTAATATCAATTCTAAGTTATATATATATATATATATATATATATATATATATATATATATATATATATATATATATATATATATATATATATATATATATATATATTGATGGATTATTTTTATCTTTAAATAGTCCTCTTTTGAGTGCAATATTTAATTATTAGACATATTTTTCTATTAAATATATTTTCATGTTTTTTTAAAGTAAATATGTTTAGTCTGATTTTTATTACAAACATATTTCTTTTCTACAAATTGAATAAATTAATATTTTTATGTAAAGAGAGGATGATGTCGTTTGGTTTTCATACTGCATAGCTTTTCAATGCTCAATAACTGTAACTGTTGTAAAGTTCCTTAAAGCAGCTATTATAAATCTGCTTTCTGGGAGAATTTACCATATATTGTGGAAAGTATTCACGTATTGCAAAATAGAATACTTGAAAAACTTCTACAGTACTGCGGAGCCGAGACCTTTCCTCCTAAAAGCATTTTAGCAGTACTTTCGAGAAAAAATGTTTATTTGAAAATCATTGCAATCAAATTTGTCGTCAAATTTTGCATGGCTCAAAAATCTTTGTATTGCGAAGTTAAATATTCTTTTTTTAAAATCATTCACTATTGCAACCCTTTTATATTTTTAGTTGAAATGAACATTATATATATATTAGATATATAATGCACAGAACTCTTTCAAAACCTTAATCTTACAAAGATGCATGATAAAAATGTATCATGTGATAAAAAACATAAAACGAACTTATTATGAAACATATCACTATTCATTCATTTATCTCCTAATTTATTATTCGAAAGGTAAAAATTATAGAAAAAGGAAAAAAATATAATGAATCATAAAACACTTTTTGATTCATATGTGCATTGCTATTATCCCGTATGTAAGTGAATTAAACTTCAGATCAAAAAAATAATTCATTGAAGAAGAATTTAAGAACAAAATAGTGATTTTGTAATTACGCTTCTAACGCCAATATTGGATGTAATGGGAATTATATGAGTGACACTTACGAAGTTACGAACAATGTCAACATAGCTGAAAAACGTTTATCCGTGAAATATAAGCAGATTTAAGTTATATAGCTTCGCCACCGATCTTATACTTTTTCAACATATCAAAAAGACCTTGAATACTGTTGCCATTGCTATCAGTGGTACCACTGGTTTTTCAGATCACAGGCGTCTTATAAAGAAATCTGCTCCCTCTGACAGATTCCTTTAAGTTAAGAAAGTGGTTGTGACCACAGGAACCCATGTCAGATGAGTGCATAGAATATCCATCTCTGACAAACAAATACAGTATTTAATGCCTGAGCATTGAATCAAAAATTGGATGATATGTACAAGTACAGCTGCCACCTACTAGCTTCAAAACGATTACGATGATAAAGACAGGCGTATGGTTATAACGCCTAGTCAATTGTCACTCAGTAATCATTGACTAGACATAAAGTAAAAGTGCAGAAAACGTATGGCTAAGGCATCAACTGTACATTTTCTGTTTCAATGAAAATCCTTACAATACTAGAAACATTCTTTCGTGTTAGTCGGTGCTGAAGCGTAACGTTTCTTTGGGCTCAAATAAGTATGAAAAATATGTGACCCATAATTGCCCTTAATAAGGCTGCATTACATCACTTGATGGTGTTGAGTGACGATGTCCAGTATGAGTGCATGCTGACATGGTACGATTTGCACTATGCAAGCAAACACAAACATATAATAATGTTGTAAACAAAACCGTAATCAATGAGAAACATGATGTCAGGTCATTCTTCACTCATAAGGTTCGTTGTTGATTCGATTTGAATTTCATTTGTTGAATTTGCTTTCATCTGTGATGTATTATTAATGGGATTACCGAAGCCATGGTCACTTAACTATGAGTTCATACTCGAATTTCTGGAAACGTCATCAAGCTTTTCCTTCATCTATCTTTTGAAGGTAAACAACCTAATTTCTGGTCTCAAGACTTGAGATGTGGTTCTACTTAAAGTCATGTAGGCAACAAGTCTATATTCTCGGTTGTCACTTATGGCAGATAGTTAAGATCTTACACAACATTCCGAATGACCATTCTAAACACATCAATTCCATATTCTGCAATCAATCATGGTATCTCACCTATTCAATTCAAGCAGGCTACGATGCAGTCTCTGTTAAAGTCAGAAACTTGATAGTAAACGTTTCTACTTTTTACACGAAACATCACCACAACTTTCCACCTGGCAACAGTATTCAAATGAAATTTATATGTATGAGAAAACTTAAGTACAATTCTTCATTTGAATAGATTATAAATGTCATAACTACCAACTATTTTACATGAATACGTTGAAAAATTAATCTTTTGTATATCACAACGTTTCTTCTTGATGAGTAAATTTTACATTTATAATGATATCCTTTTCTGATGCAGCTGTTTTAATGGACAGCAGTTTGAACAACTGAGTTGTAAGAAAGGTTTGTTGAGTCACATTTAAATCACCGTTACATTTCAAAATTTAATCCCATGCAAATGTTCAAAAATCTATTCCTGTCATTCTTGAAAAATCTAACAAGATTATTCAAACATACATAGCATAATGCACTACAGAGAATAGATTTATCTATTCTTTACCATGTTTTCAAATATAGGAATACTCTGAAGACTTAATTTAATTTGACTACAAGTTTATTTTCTAGGCTTTCATAAGAGAAGCGTTTATTTATTACATTCTAGTTCAAGCTTTTTTATGTTTTGGCTAATAAATGTTATTTTAAAGAACAACTATTTAGTTATTTATTTTAGATTAATATTATTTTATATTTTTTTTATTTTACGCATTTTCATTTCGAAATATTATTTTTTTAGATTTTTTAAGATTAAATTTACTGTAAATTCAAACATAATTAATCTAAAGAATATCCCACTCTTCAATAAATCAAAACAATATGAATTATGCTACAATATTTTATTTTTACTAATTTTACAATTTATAACAAAAAGTATTTTGATATAAATCTTGCATCACGAAATCACTGCTTTTTCCCCCATGTAAAATTAAACCTCATTTTTGGGGGATGGGGGATGGACACATCTCTCTCTCTCTCTCTCTCTCTCTATCATATCTTATAATTTCTCTTATAAACATTTTCAACTATCAGTTATAATTTTTTTTAACTTTTAAAAGCCGAAAAAGTTCAAAAATTTATCTTCTAATTGATGATGTTATTTTACGAATAAGTAAATTTTTATCTAATTCCATCGAATCTTACGTTTTTTAAAGCTGCATTAAAATATGTTTATATTGATTGTAATAAAATTTTCTGCGCTCTTTTTTTCAAGAAAATTTTATTTATCTGTAAACCATCCTTTTAAAATTTATAACAAATGCGATTTTATAAAATTTTATTTATTCAGATTTTAGGAATTCATTCAAAAATAAGCTGTAGAAAGAATTAAAAATACTAATAAAGGAACTATGTAATTTAATTAAAAATTGACGTTTAAATTAAAATAATTATTTATAAAATCCTTGTATTTGTAGAAATATTTAAATGGAAGTTAAGTATTTATAGAATCATATTAAATACTTAAATGGTTCCTTCATAACACATACAAATTAATAATTAGTTGAGTAAACTTATAAATTTGAACAATCAAATTTAAAATAATGTAAATGCAGAATTTGGCTGTATAAATTTGTAAGTACATCACACCAAAGACATAAGCAGAATCTTCAACATTATCTGTATAAAAATATTTTAATTATATTATGTTAAAAAACGTACATAAAATTGCGTTCAAAAACTTAATACACTGTGAGCAGATGCCATCAAACTTTAGTAGAATTAATATACAACAAATAAGCATTTATTATCAACAAATAGATTTTCAATTTCCAATAAATGAGTATTTATAACTGACCAATCGCTTAAACATACGTTGTAAAAGTCATTTAAACCTATGATTAGTTAAAAACGATTTTCATAACATATAGTTTCATAACATACAAATGAATCATTTATTCTTGTTATTTAAAAATCAGATAAAAAAAGTAAATTAATATTCATAATTCTGATTTTAAAATTTATAAAAAGACTTTAATATTTATTTATATATGTTTTACAGATTTATTATTCTAACTAGTTTTTTTAGGTCATTTTTGCTTCGAAAAAGTTCATATCAATTGCTTTCACTATTATTACTGATTGTTGTATATCTAAAAAAATTGAAGTTCTTAGAATGCAAATACAACTGGCCGAATACCAATAATTAAAATACATCCTTCATTTAAATATAATTAGCTTTGTCTTATAAAAGACGGAAAACCAGAATATTAACCTTGGAAGATTTATTAGTGGAATTTTTACACGCATTTGATTGGTGGTACGTTATTCGATTTTTAATTTTTTTATCAAGTGATGCGTCACCCGAGAAAAATTATTATATGATCTATTTCTGGCTGGTTTTGAAGTGTTTCAGACTTCGTATGTTAACGGAAACCTATAATTATGTCGTGAGTCATGTCTCACATGTTTTTCTCGTGGCATTTCATAGCTACTTCATCAAAAATGTCACAGTTGGTACTTTCAGTCCAGGGTTTCATAATTTTAAATAAAAAAAATATTAAAAAAATACCTTTTAAAAATCCAAATAAAATAATAAAAGTGCAGATTAAATATTGATTGTCATTATATAAGTATATTCTTTAGTCCTTCCTTCATGTAGATAATTAAAAGATTTTACTCCTTTATTGTCATCACATTAGGTATTTAAACATATTCAATTATACATTAATATGGATAATTACAGAGATTTATTCTTAATAATAAAAGAAAGTCTGTGGAAAAATATATGTTGGTCTTTATAGTTATCAAAAATTTTTCATTTCAATTTTAGTATGTGATAAGCACATATATACATTATTTTTTTATAAGATACTCCTCATTAATAAATGAAAATTTTTACAATTTTATCCCTTATGTCAGCGTAATTTTTTATGTAGATGCTCTTATATTTTTAGCCTAAAATTATGGGAACGTTTTGTGTCTTGAATTAAGAACACTTGAAAAAAATCTAATGAAAGATTAAAATAATATTAAGACTTCGTATAAAGTCAACTATTCCTTCACTTTTACACATTTTGTAATTTATTGTAATGAGAAAATGTATAGTTAAAAATATTTTAAAAAGTACACAAAGATTCAAAATATACGATAATATGAAAATGATTTCCTCTGTAGTTTGATATAATATGGATAAGAGCGTTCATTCATAGATAGGGAAAAGGGGCAGCTTCTGTTATCCAAGTGGACCGGAGCACCAAAGGTAGAAGGCTGACTTAGCTCCTTACGTGGGTTTGGATCGGAGTTTTCCTTCTCCTAGGTATCTCTTTTAGTCTGGCTCCTACCCAACGAAGACCTGTCCGGCATGGGAGACCCTACCAGTAGCTAAGCTACCGCCGGCATAGCTCTCTGGGTTGCAGGAGCACGCAAGCCCGCCCACCACGTCAAGGTGAAGATACCATCGGGGGATAGTAGCTATCTTGGACAAGCTTAGACGACTCTCCTTATCTCGTGAGATTCACTTAGTGTGGATCCCTTCCCATGTAGACATTGCGGGAAACGAATTGGCTGATGCCCTAGCAAAAAGAGGTACTGACGAGCCTTTGCTTACTTCGGCGTCTCTTACCTATTCTGAACTATACTCTAGACAGAAAGGCCTTGTTCGGTCTGCATTTGCCATTCCCCCCGTGCACCATTGGTACCAGGGTAATCGTCCTGGCGGATCTCTATCCCTCCGGTGCAGCAGACTGGAACAAACTACAATAACTCGTTTTCGAAGTGGCCACCTAAGATCATTGGCATTTAACAACAAAGAAAAGAAATTTCCAATTTGCGCTAAGTGTTTCAAAAGCCAAGCCACTCCGGATCATATCCTTGAGTGCTTGGGACTCGATAAAGAAGATCTTCTGGAGCGACCATTATTGGTCATTGATTTCCTGAGAGTGTACAATATCATAGACTTGGTCTAGCGCTGCAAGACAACAGGGATCAGCAGCAACAACAACAAGAGCGTTAAAATTATTGAGTTATTATTATCAATGTTACCCAGATTTTAATGTATTTTATCTCAGTTTCTTTGACAGATTTTGTGCTGGGGAGAAATTTCCGAGGTTCTGCTATGTCTAAATTAAAAATAGCAGATATATGCTGGGTAAATTTAAACTCAAGCAAAATGTAGCTTAATTTTTGAGTAAGTAAAAAAATCTTCTGATTAGAGAAAATATAAAATGTAGCTTTAAAATACATTCGTACAATCGTAAAAAATAGAAATTATATTCTATTTTTTTATGCATTTATTTGGTGATAAAACAAAAATTCAGAAGAAATTAAATCATTTCAACATATGCTGATGGGATTTGATGAGTTTAAATCAATGAGAAATATTTCCTTACAAAATTTTCAAGAAACATAAAGACCTATTAAGTCGTTATATTTCTTGTTAAATATTCATTGTGCTACGGAAGATGAGTGTTGTGCTTCAGCTTTCTGCATGCACGATTTTTGCAGTGGTTGCTTAGAAATTTTACAGATTTTCTTCCTTTTGAACGTGATTACGATCCTTAACTATGAATAGTCCTCCAGAAAAACAATTTATGCCATACATGCCTTACAATGTCGTACTCTACATTGTGCTAAAACACCCTAGACGGAACAGTGACTATTTCTCTGACTTCGAAAGAGGCGGCATCACATGCATCAAATGAGCGAGTAAGTTGAACAAATGGATTAACTAGCATGTCTTTAAAGTGACTTGATAAATTGCAATCCTGATTGCTCGAGCAGGACAAGGGACAGCACAGAGGAACGACGTTATGGTAAGAACTTTTTTTTAATAACATCGGGTGATTTACCCTGCACCACATCAAGGCCGGAGACAGCTATTTATTTATCGTCACCCGGTGGGTACCTGTGAACAAGACTTGGAGGCGAGTAGTATTACCCGCTTTATAGCACCACAGACCCGTTTATAGGGTGGGCCACATTCATAGATCATCGCAGAAGAAAGGACAGAGAGAAAGAAATATCCATGCCCAGACCCGGAAACAACAGCCTAGTTGTCAGGAAGGCAAACCACGCAGTCCTCGGTCGGCTAGAGTAGGAATTGCTCTGAATGTTGTGAGAAAGTAGGAAGTCAAAATAGCAGCCACATATACACTCTTTAAAAAATCGAGAGATTTCCATCACTCGATGAATGCTGTAATGGTCTTAGTCGCTTACGATCTTAAATATTTCTAAGTACTTAATTCTGTGAAAGCAAGAGTAGGAATTGATCTGAATGTTGTGAGAAAGTAGGAAGTCAAAATAGCAGCCACATATACACTCTTTAAAAAATCGAGAGATTTCTAATACTCGATGAATGCTGTAATGGTCTTAGTCGCTTACGATCTTAAATATTTCTAAGTACTTAATTCTGTGAAAGCTAGAGTAGGAATTGATCTGAATGTTGTGAGAAAGTAGGAAGTCAAAATAGCAGCTACATATACACTCGTTAAAAAATCGAGAGATTTCCAATACTCGATGAATGCTGTAATGGTCTTAGTCGCTTACGATCTTAAATATTTCTAAGTACTTAATTCTGTGAAAGCTAGAGTAGGAATTGATCTGAATGTTGTGAGAAAGTAGGAAGTCAAAATAGCAGCCACATATACACTCTTTAAAAAATCGAGAGATTTCCATTACTCGATGAATGCTGTAATGGTCTTAGTCACTTACGATCTTAAATATTTCTAAGTACTTAATTCTGTGAAAGCTAGAGTAGGAATTGATCTGAATGTTGTGAGAAAGTAGGAAGTCAAAATAGCAGCCACATATACACTCTTTAAAAAATCGAGAGATTTCCATTACTCGATGAATGCTGTAATGGTCTTAGTCGCTTACGATCTTAAATATTTCTAAGTACTTAATTCTGTGAAAATATTAGATTTCAATTAATTTAGATTCATTGTGATATTTTTAATTTAAATATATTTTAAGATTGGTAGAGTTTAGTAATAAAGGAATAGAAATTCACTCCATTTGACTGGAATTATACTCGATTTTTTAAGAGAGTGCATCTGTGGGGTTACTATCATGCATTTTATGTCATTAGTCCTTTTTGACATTGCATTGTGGACTTCCTAAGGGCCTAAATGTACTGTTAGTCATTTTGACATCCATCGCATAACTACTTTTCATAGTTAATGAGTGTGATGCAAAAACCCGGAAAGCTCCCAAGCAACCACTCTAACAGATTTGCAATCAGTAGCACATTATGCAGATCCTGTGGTCCAACAGTAGCTGAGAACTATCCTACCAGAAGGCCAGTTATTTGCTAGTTAATATGATTTCAATGATATCAAGAGCATAGCATTAGTAAACAAGTTTTCCTCTTGATGCTCATTTAAAGAGTTGCTCTTAAAGTACCTTTGAACCCAGCTTTTATTACACTGGTTTAACTTTCTGGATTGTTTTTAATCAAGATTATTGGAACAAGCTAGTTAAAATCGAAATACAAATAGGATTTTCAGCGACAAAGCTCACTTTTTTCCCCCACTACGTATGTTTGTAGTTGTAAGTATGTCAGCAGTTTGGTAAAATATAAATCAAGCGACATAAGGACAAAACTTAACTAACAGCTTCAGAAGTGACTGGAACCCAAGTTTATAATCAGGCAAATATTCAAACAGCCAATCACATTCAGTGATGCTCCAAAGTGCTTCAACGGCTTAGAGCCACAATGATAACATTTCACAGCAGATGATGTAGTCACGTGCTATTAAATCATCTGAATTACAAGTATCGAAAAGATAATGCTCAGCTAAATGCTGCGTGGCTTTTATAACAAAGCTTTCACACAAAGATATAATATTCTTCCACAGTTTGCTGAATCATCAGACATGGTTCTTCTTCTTCTTCTTCTTAGAATTGGGTTTGTATGTCATTGGGCACCTCTGCTTTTATCAGCATTTTGTACCATTAACTCCAAACCCAATGTTTCCTAGTTCCAGTTGCTCGGGTCATCCACTTTATTAATAAAGTCCGATAACCCTTTAATGGAGTCTAGGTGTAACTCTCTAGTATGGATGATGCCTAAAGAGGTTAATCTAGGGAGGGCAAGAGCCTCGCATTCATAAATGATATGCTCTGCCGTTTCCTCTTGCGTATGACATTTCCAGCAGATAGGGTCTTGCTGAAATAGTCTCATCTGGTCAGAGAGTCAGTCATACTAGGGATAGCTTCCTGACTTTCACCAGAAGATGGTTTGGAGGTCATTTCTACCTCAAGTGAAGGATTCATTACTGCCCCTTTACAAGACAGCCTCTGAGTTCACTTGTCTTTTTCAGCAAGGTCAACTTCAGAGGCATCACCTGTAGATGCAGAAAGATTGTTATTTCTTGTGTCTTTTCAGCCACAAGATAACAATTTATAAGCTCAGGTAATATAAGTCCACCCAGCATTGCCTGAGATACTGGGCAAGGCAAATTACTCTAGAAGTTTGCCAGGCAACTAGAGGCTCCGTTAAGACACCAATACCGCGGTGCCAATTAGCCCTAGGCACGGAACGCATAACACCAGGGTTTACGGGAGCTGGTTCGCGGTCTCTAATTCTATATTCAAGGCTATCCTGGCATTCCTACAGGACGTTCGGTGATCCACCGCCTACCGACGCGCCTGGTAGCTGCTCAGGCCCCAGGATCAGACATGGTTACCGTAACATATGTTTGATAGATGCTAAAATAATTTCGCCTATCTCGTAATAACATTGAAATAAGTTTCTAGTTGCTACGTTGATGAAAAACTGTACTGTAGAGAAATATAGCAGTATATAGAAGAAAAGTTATTACGTTAAAGTATTAATTTAATTTACTCCATGCGAAGCCATCTTTACACAAAGAAAACCATTTTCTGTAGCAGCTATACATCATATTAGAATTTGATGAAAATAATATTCCTTTTGTGCTAATACTATTCAATAAAATGTTATTTTTTGATCTGAGTTTTAATCTTTTGCTCCTTTTCGACACATTATACTCGAAAAGAATTTTTTTACATTAATTATTCAAAAACTTGGCAGTTAATTCATGGGGGATTTTTCATCCCACAAAACAGAGACAAATCTTAACATTTCACAAGCAACTGTAAAATTTTCTGAAAGAAAAACCTTCGCTTCTGAAAAGAAACGAATTACATTTTAAATTTCAATGGGTATGAAATACTTCTTTTTGAATGAAACCATTAACCCTTAAAATCAAAAGTTGATTTCTTTTTCTCAGAGATTGCCTTAATGTAAAATGATTCGTAAATTCTAACTTGCATTTATCTTGAAGATTTCTTTTTCAGGTACATGCTACACATCTCGCATAGTATAAAGTAAACGAGAAAGTTCTTGCCATTTTCACGTTGTCGTTGAATAAAGTAAAAATAAGCATGCAGGTGAGTTGGTGTATGATGTGGTTGAGACACCGGTCAGTAGAAAGGAGGAATACCAAACGTTATAAAAGCAGGTCCAACGCGCACATTCATCAATCGAAACTGTACAGTAGCGAAGAGAAATGGATGCGTCGAAAAAGGCGTTCGGTGTTGTTTGCTTTAGGACTTCAAAGTGGGCTAATCAACTGCTGCATCAAGTCGCCAAATAGGTCTGATTTTGGCGGACAGCGCTGTGAATGTACGTACGGCAAGGAATTTATTCCACAAAGTCAGATCCAGAGATTTGTCACTCTGCAATGAAGCTGGTGTCCGGTGGACTAGTCGTTAAGTAGTTCACTATGAGCTGCTACTAACGGTTACAGGGATCTGTACTCACAACAATTGGAATGCATGCGACAGGCATTGCAACAGTAGGAGTTACACTGATTAATCGCAAGGGTGTTCTGTTTCTGGCCGATAACGCCAACCTGCTTGTCATTCGAGTGGCCAGGAATACCATACAGTGACTTTGTGTCATCTTGCTTACTCACCAGATTTTGCACCATCAGATTACCACCTCTTCCATTCCCTGAACAATCGTCTTCGTGGAAAATCCTTCACCAATGAAGCAGACTAAAGCCCGCCACACACGATACGATTTTTCCATAGGATTTGTTGGACGTGAACAAGTTGTACCGTCTGTGGTGAAGTTGGACAGGTTCACGAAAATTCAAACAAGTTCTGATTTTTCTTCCAACACAGGAAGTAAGCAATTGCTTCCCGTTGTCGCGTGTCTGTTTCGCAGGGTTGCAAACTATTTCTTGGCGATACTTGGGAAAATTAATATTTGATTCCTTTTTTAAAAATGTCCATGAAGCAAATATTGCAGGAATTTATTGAAATCTATAAAGATGAGCCTTTTTTGTGGCAAATAATGAGTGTTGATTACACAAATAAAATAAAAAGAAAGTTAGCTTATGAAAAATTATTAGAAATATACAAAAAGATTTATGAAAAGGCTTCAATTAACGAAGTAAAGGAAAAAATTAATGCCCTCCGTAGAACCTATAAAAGAGAAAATCAATTAATCGAAAAAAAGTGGTGTAAGCATGGAGGATGCATATGTGTGCCGACATTATGATACTTTGAATATATATCATTTCTGGACGAAACTGCAATTCCACGAATTTGGACACAAGTTTTGTTGAGAATGGTGATGAAATAAGTTAAATAATTTATTTTGTAAATTTATTCTCTATCTGAATGAATATATATAATTAAACACTTAACGTAAAATTTAACTACGAAATTTTATAATAAACTTTATTAGAAAACAATATTTTTTTATTTCAGAATGCTTACAAATCTTCAAAATGAAAATTTTAAAATTTTAATTTTCTATATTTTTAAATTTGAATTAAGTTTAAACAATAATATAAAGGTATTAGTTGCGATTATTGTTGTTTTCTTTAAATATTCTTTATACAATTGAACAATAATAAAATTAGATAATTAAAAGTAATAAATTGATTAATAATAAAAAAGAAAATTATTCACCTTTAAGCGAAATTGAAATGAAATACATTTCAGTTATTATTTATCATTTGGTAAATGTTAATTTGTTTTCCTTTTATTTAAAAATCATTTAAGAAAATATTATAAAATCTAAGAATACTTGGATAATAGATAACAAATTAATAATTCATTTTATATCTACTAATAAATAATTAATACTCGATAGATAAACTTTTTGATGTACTAATGGGGCTCTTTAATTAATACCGCTTGTCAGAAAGCGCTAAGTTGCACTTACTGGTTCATGAGAACTTAAAGATGAGCGCATGGATGTATATTTTCTTATAATGAAAGGTGTTACCTTATCCAACAACGCTGCATACAATTTTTCATTCATCCTCATGTAATTAAAGAAATCTTTATCTTCCGACTGTATTTCTGTAATCAAATTTAGATGTGAAAGAGTTTCACGCTGGAACAACCAATTTTTTGATTATTTCTTTTTTTATTGTTTGTTTGCTTTTCACCATCATCCCAGTCCAAAGCAACAGCCAATAATACTTCTGTGCTTAATTTGCTCATGTTACTTAACTTACTATGATAACATTTAATGGCAGAAATTACAAGCAGTCAAATGAGTACAACAATAAATACGTCAAGTCAGAAAAAGTAACTGAACAACAAATTATTGAAATTTTTGGCGATTTTTGATTTCCATTTACATGGGACACATTTTAAGCCAAAAGCAATAAATGTTGAAAAATGGCACCCTTAAAAATAACTTCACACTCCAGATGTGCCTCCCCTTCTGTGGTCAGCAGAGTTTGAGGGGACTGTGTGCTTAATTACTTCCTACCCCTTCCAACAAATCCTATAGAAAAATCGTATCGTGTCTGTCCAGGAATTGGAGCGATGTGATAAATCTCCCTGCTAGACAAGGGTTTTCATCATCTTTAAAAATTATATATATATATATATATATATATATATATATATATATATATATATATATATATATATATATATATATATATATATATATATACAGAGAGAGAGAGAGATGTGTG
>JAJQOW010001829.1:0-32203 GCA_037975125.1 Latrodectus hesperus | reverse complement strand
TATTTAAATCTCAAAATTGAATAAGTAAATTAATGTATGTTTAATCTGTAATTTTAAATTTATTAAGGTGAAAATAATTAATTATTGTGTCTGAAAAATCTGTAGACGTCTGGGAATAAACAACGGTACATTTTTATAGTCTGTTAAACATGAATATGAAGTTTTGAAACTCAAAATGTTGACATCAGTATTACTTTAATTAGGATATTATTTCGATACGATACATAACTAAACGAAAATTTAATTTTAATTATTATATAAACCAATTAATTACAGATTATTTGGAAATTTTTCAATAATATTGTAATTTAATTAAGCTATGATGATATGTGATATATTATTGGAGTATAAAATTTTAGGTTCAATCTTTGATGATAAGCAACTGAGAATGAATTTTATAATTGTGTTTTAAAATACATTAAAAAAGCAAGAAATCATTGAAAAAGGAAAAAATCTTGGAAGTATCAAAACACTGAATATCACAAAAAGTAATAAAACCAAATACTTGTATTTGTCACTGTGACTCTAGTCTCAAAAAAGTGTTCGGATATTTTTATTTTAAATATATTTTTTATATGTTAAGAAATTGATTCTTCTTTATTCTTTACATTGGCAGGTAAATTGAATAAAACTATGTTTCTTTACAACAGTAGGATAAATAAATGTTTTCTATTTAATTAATTATTCTTAAAAAATTACAAGCAGTGGTATCCTTGTGATTAGGGCATCGGCATTCCTTCTGGTAGCACGGAGTTCGATTCAAAATACCACCAAAGACCCACCGAGTACATGCGATACACGTGCTCGTCAAATCTGGGGAATCGAAAGTCCATTGGTCGGTTGTTAAGAAGTTATCATGGGTATAATGGTCTGGAGAAATTTTCCTCCCCCTCTAAATCAATGTCAAAATTGAGGTCGTGTATCCTTTTGTGGTGCCATCTCTGGGAGGAGTTTACTTTCATACTTTAAGTCATACTTTCACATTCGTAGTACTCTACTTAAACAAAAAATTAAACAAAGCACCCTACTGACTTAAATTCGCATAGCCGTTAACTGAAAATTAATAAAACGAGCTTGGCTTATCCAAGTGTCATAAGTAACAAGAACAAGAAAATTGCGCTAATTCTAGACTATCTTGAATTTAACATTGTTTAAAATTAGTAATTCAAATTATAAATAAGCTTACTTAGTTATTTTCTAAACACATAAAATAATGACATGCGTCCAACTTCACATTTTTCAAAAAACACTTTTGGAGTTACTGAATAAGATAAGCCAAATTTCCTACAAATAAAAAATTGATAAAGATTGTTAGAACAGTGATAGCACGCAGAAAAAATAATACAACTTTAAATGTTTTCTCTTAAATAATTTTTCAATTTTGGATAAAAATTAGGATATTTATTTCTTAGTATAGAAATATAAATTTATTCCGAATTCTCAAGTAAATTATCATTATAAGAATCAATTAATATTACTTAAAGAACTCAAGCAACGGATATTCTACATATTAAACATATGAAAAACTTAAAACTATATATGTATATAATTTTGCAGCTACATATTGCAACTGGAACCTTTCTAATAAATTTTTAGATTTATGGAATGAATTCGTAAAGTAAATCTTAAAAAATTTACATTTAAAACTAAGTAATAAAAATATATTTCATGTTTTAAAATTGAATTAAAAGTTATGCCTATATTATTAAATGAACTGTCAGTTAACTTAGAGAACATGCATAATTATTTTATTTCTTAATAGTTATTTATGGAAAGGTTTTAATTTAATGCAACATTTGCAATTTTTTCTTAAAATTTACTTTTAAAGTAATAATAACAGTTATAAAAATTAAATCAGTATTAAAAAAATTCATTTGAATTTACTTAAATACATTTTATGTCATTTTAAATTATATCAGTTTAAAAATTTTAAAAACGTTGCAGGCAATTCACAAAATATTATTTTAAGGAAAATAATTTCCCACCATAAAAGTATTATTATCAAGATTTGAATACTTTGTAGTATTTTTTCGACAGTATAATGCGAAGTAATAATAAATCAAAATACCTTGATTTCTTTGCTTAATCCGAATAAATGTTTATGTTATTTTAACAACTATAAAGAGTTATTTGCTTTAATGATTTCATCTTATATAATTCAACATATTGTCTTTTTACTGAGTAATAACTTAATTATAATATTTGAAAAGAATGAAATCGTTTGAAGAAAGGAATTGAAAGTATTTCTTTAGGAACATAAAACCAAATAATGAAGTGAAGTCACTACTTGATAGTGTTTTTATAACGCTAGGAAAATTATAAAAACTATATTTTATTGAAGTTGGCAGCAGTCAATTGGGAAAGTGATTCTGTGCTTACTGTAGTTAAAAATGTTGTCACTGAATTAATTCCCTGTTTTGTTAGTATTCTAATTAAATTTTACAGTTTAAACACTCCTGAGGGTATTTTGTTTTTATTCATTCATTGCCAAAGAAGTATACTTGTTAAAATATTAAAATAATAACTCATAAAATATTGATTTTAAATATTTCATCATTAATAAATATTTTTTCAAGTGCAACAGTTTTAATCATTTCATACATTGGAAAAATGCTCCGTTAACGACATACACAATTAAAAAGGAAATACTTATGATAAAAATGTTTTAAATAAACTTTTTTATACATGAAATATTTTATTTAATGAAATTTTTCTTTCATATATTTTTAATTTTTAATTTAAAGGACTAAAAATAAAGTCTAATTACTTAAGATGTTATAAGTATTAAAGACAAATTGTTAAATACTTCAAGGAAGCTTACGATATATTTTACTGAAAAAAACTTTAATATAAGTTTTAATTTCATTTTAATACAGTAAATTTCGAAAAAACATTTCTTAAATAATTCTCATTATTATTCTCAACAATTCATTAATTTATTTATCATTCAAATTATAAGAATTGCTTTATCTGTCACTTATCATTATCTAGTTATTAACATTCACAAAAATAATGGAAAAATGTCTTATACACAATTTGAAAAATAAATATTCTCAAGACTTAACTATAATTTATTCATATAAAGGAACTATTATTTGCTTATAGTAAAAATATTTTATATATCTCATATATTATGTATTTTAAATTAAAATAAAGTCTAAAATTTCATTTCATTTTTAAAAATAGAAACTGTTTTTTTATGTACATGTATTTCCAGGATATAAAAATAATATTTTATCAAAAACGAAACGCATACCAACACACTTGCAAAGGAAAAACATTCAAATATTTTTACTTAAATTTCGTCGACTGTCCATCCAAATAGAATGTTCTTTTGCGTTTTATACCGCCATGAATACATTGATAAATGAAGTAATATATTAAAATTTTATTCTGAATTCTTATTTTTTTGCTTTTGAAGAATGCTAATTTTATCTTAAAGTCTAAAGTGTCTTGCAAACTGTTTATTCCTTTTATAGTATTGTTACTCTAAAAAATATCGAATAATAAATAAGACCTATTTAGATATAATAGATATATTTAATACATAAGATTGTTTTACTATATAAAATTATATTGAAAAATTATTATGACATAAAATTCATAAAAAGGAAATTTTTGAAAAACACATGACAAATGAATTTTATCTTAACTTCACCACAAATTTAAAGATATTGTTGTTGTTGTTTTCCTATGACACTTGGACAAACCAAGCTCGCTTTTGCCTTTGGCAATGCGAATTAAGTAAAAGGGATCGTCTTTCGTTTGGATCAGAGCACCACGAAGGTGAAAGTACGACCTTGCTCTTTTTAAGGAGCCTCGTAATTTTGAACCACGGTCAGGTGACGAGGCCACACCTGAGCTGGCACCCTCCTCTCCACATCCACGCCTCACAAGTTAAAGATATAAAGTAAGAGAATAATATTTGAAGTTAATCAATATTATAAAAAGTATTTTAAGCTAAAAATTATATCACTTAATAATATTTGTTAAGTCAACATAATGAAAAGCCTTTGAAGCTGCTTTTATTCATTATTTTCCTTATTAAGCAATATTTATGCATGGTATTTATGCTACGAATGTATAAATATTATTTAGAAGGAGCAAACTGTTACTTATTACAATCCATGATACATACGATTTTATTTACTTTTAATTGTGCGTAGACTTGTTTAATCTTTTCATAATAAATGTTAAGTAATTTTAAGATGGAGAAAGATATTTTTATCTTATTTTTAGCTTATAATGACGAGTGTTATTTATACCGTTGAGAATGGAAGCTTTGTGACGCAATTATTTCGGTGAGGTTGTTGACCTAGAGTTTATTATCAGCGGATATCTGGTATTAAAAATGAAATAGTAACAATATATAAAAGAAATATTTCTATTGAAAGTTAAATTTTACAATTTAATGTTTCCTTAATAAACATTCCTTTTACAAATTTATTGGAATCGTAAAGGAAGTTGTCATTGCTTTTTGTAAAATTAATAAAAAGTAGTTCGATTAAATGATTATGATAAATCGTGTGTTTAATATTTTTAAGCAATGAATCTAGACTAAGTTCTTCACATAAAAATTATCTTTAGGATTTGCATTTAATAGTCACGTTGTTTCCAGATCTCCATTATAAATCTTGGTGTTAGAAGACCAACAATTCAATCCATTTTATCTTTTATCAGATAGTCACGCTGCTTAATGAAACAGCATACCCATTCTTGTTGAAATCAAAAGTGATCATTAAAAAAAGAAGACTAGTTAAGCATTTACGGAAGAATCTCCTGAACAAATAAATGGTACTTATCAGGTTCCTAGAGAAATGGAAGGGTTATCAGGTAACAAGACAGTAGTAAAAAACTGCCTGAACATTCGCTATTCGGCACGTGCTCATATTCCACGTGAATTGTCAAACACTCAATTGAGTGTAAAACGAGTATTGTAAAGTATTTTAAAAACATAAATTCGAGCCTCTCTTAAATTCTTCTGTGATATATAACTTGAGACTCTTCTATGCCTCTAATTAGCTTTGAAATACAGGATATTATTTTTATATAATGAGGACTCTATTGTTTTCCACGTAAAAGGTAGGACTAGTATTTTTAATCACCACGTTTAGAAGTATGGAGGTGGTTAGGGCATCCGCCTTCCATCCGGAAAGGTGGGATTCGATCCTCAATACCGCCAAAGACCCACCGAGTACATGCGATATACGTGCTCGTTAAATCTGTGGAATCGAAAATCCTGAGGTCGATCATTGAGCAGTTACCATGGGTTCAATGGTCTGGAAAATATTTCCTCTCCCTTCAGATCCATGTCAAAATTGAGAGAGGGGATCCTCAGGTGGAGCCATCTATCGGAGGATTTAAAGAGCAAGACGTCAAAGACGTACTTTCACCTTTGTGGTGCTCTGAATAAAACGAAAGACTTTCCCTATTGACTTAAATTTGCATAGCCAAGGCATAGCGAGCTTGACTTGTCCAAGTGTCATAAGTAACAACAACAGAAGTATGAAGAGAATTTTTTTCTTTTATCTTTGATATTGACTAAGTATATAGGAAGATATTTTTGGGTCTTTTGGATAAAAAGAAATTTTTCTTATTACATATTGGAGCAAATAATGCCGTATTACTTCAAAGGTAATGTGTAAAATATATGTAAATAAAGGCATATGATACACGAAAATCAAATTCACTTCGAAAACAACATTACAAGCATGCAGATCATGTTAAGAATTATTTTTTCTTAAAAATACTATATATATATATATATATATATATATATATATATATATATATATATATATATAATATAACAGAAGTATTACATTTACACTAATGATTACAGCTTTCTATCCTAAAATCTCACCAACAGCAATATTGAATTTAGAGTTTCTGAATATAGTAATTAATAATAAAACAATTCTTCACACATTTGTTAAAATTCCTCATTTATCATAAGATAATTACGTTGAAAAATACCTGACTTCCAAACAAATTTTTTTTGCAAAATTGCGTAAGAAAGTTATGTTTACAAAATTAAGGGATTGATCAAAATGGTCCTTAAAAAGCATTAGAGCAATTCTGTAAGTAAATCTTTCAAAGATTAGCTGTCTCAATCCATTCATGTTTTTAGGGACAGTGAAAAATGCATTTTGGACACATAAATCTCATCTTCGGATTGTATAAGATTTCAGCGTTAATTTCGTTTCTAAATTATAAAAAGATGAAATAAAGTCATATAATTACGTAAAGAAAATAAAAAAATATTTTTGATCAAGAATATTAAATTTCAAATTTTTTGAATGAGAAAATGAATTGTTAGAGTAGAGCATGATTTATCAAATATTCAATTCTTGAAGATTTCTAGAAAACATTTAACAGCTTCTCAAATTATTTTTTCATGATTCGGTTTATTTTACTACATAATAATCGTGGGGAATCATCTTCACATATTCACACTTCACTTTCTTGCGTGTTGGAACAACATACAAGGCATTAGTTAAATTATAAGAAATCAAGCAACAAACAATTTTTTCGCATTGAAGTCTATAAAAATTAAATTTATAAAATTTAAATTTATCGTGAGTACTCATGATTAGAGGAATTCATGAATGATTCAAATGATGAAGAAGTTTCATCTAAATCATTTGGTAGATACGCAGATTATCATTGGATAACTCTAAATGTGTGATCGTGTCTCATTAACATTGTCCGAAATTAAAGTTTATAACGAGCTTCGTAAGAATCTTTCATCCGGACAAATTTAGTGATTGTTATGAAACTTAACCATCAGAATACAATACTACGAGGAGAACTTTTATTCAGACTGATTTTTTTTAAAAAAAAGTTACATGCAATCTTGATTTAATCCAAGTTTGAAGTTATAAGAAAATCGGTGAGACAGTGTTTTCCTTTCAGTTTCATTTTTCGATATTTAAAATGTATTCCGGCTAATTCTACGTGTTGTTAAACAAACATGAAGTATTTGCTATTAAAGAAATATGAATCAGTTTATTCTATGCAGACTAAAATTGTCGATTTAGAAAACCTAATTCGAATTTTCAAATCGAACAATTAATTTTCGCCATCCTTTATTCTCTGCGTATATGTCTCAGAGTTATTCTCAAACACACTGCCTAACATTGAATGTGCAACACCACGAAGAAGTTGCTAGAACGTGACGAAACTCGGCAAATAAAGAGTGACAGCAACCAACAATGAGTGATTTGTATTTCGAAATGATATGCATAATACAAAGTGAGAACAAGTTTGAGTTAATAGGATGTGGGACCACACCGTGGACGGTGATACGCGAAGCAAAATGTCTAGGTGCAGAATCAATGATAGTAAGGATGGTGTCCTGAGGAATGGCTCTCTATTCCCTGTTAACCATTTGCCAAACTATGACTTCTGAAAGAGGCACTGACATGGTCTACAAATGGCATCCAATCATATTCCAGACGCGTTCGATTGGTGAGAGGTCAGGTCAGCGCGGTGGCTAAGAAAGCAGCTGTGTAACTTGCAGGGGATGTTGGCTGATGTGTGCAATGTATGCTCCAGCGTTATCTTGCTGATAAAGAGAATTGGGTATCCCCTGAAGGTAGGGAAGTGTCACCTATACAGCAGCATATCAATCATGTAACATTGGTATGTCATAGTGCCATGAATACCAACTAGAGATGACTTGGAATCATACGCAATGGCGCCACAAACAATGATACCTCATAATCGTATGGTGGGTCTTTCCACCATTGCTGAAAATCTGGACTTGTCTAAATATCTATGGCCTAATCATATTTGGCGACTATCACTGAAGAAACAGAACTTGACTCATCGGAGAAAGCTATCCTTTGCCACTCCGTCCTTCTCATCAGTCTAACCCGGCATCATTCCAACGTTGGTGTCTTTGGTGTTAGGTTGATGGCAATCTTCTAAACGGGTGCCATGAGCTCAGGCCACTTGTAACCAACTGACGACAAATTTTTCTGCTCGATATGGGAACATCCAGGATGTCTTGAACATGCTGCAGAATTTCTTTGCGGGTTCACCATCACCTCCCGTCTGACCCGTCAATCCCTGCTGATGTTACTCTGGTTGCACTGGCACTCTAGAAACATTCCTTGTTCCAACCATCTTCATCACAGCTGTTGCACTGTAGACGTGTCCAGGTGCCTGTCAGCTGCTTTCGGCTTAAGGACCTGCCTACCCTTCTCAGTCCGATTAATTACTATGTCCCACGTTAATTCGTCTGCCTGCTAGAAGTGATTCCGTAGATGATTGTCTGACATTCTCTGCAATTAAAGGGGTCTTTTGCAACAAGAACAAACTTTCAACTTCTGTTTCTCAAGCAGTAATAACTTAACGAATATTACCCACTCTGCCAACTCCTCAACTTATATCTTATTTTACATGCGCTTGAGAGCTGCGTATTTCACACCATTTGCATAATTCGGTAAAGTTTGTCTACCCTGAAATTTGCATAATTTTTTGGCCACATCTTTTTGATGTTGCATTTTCAATGTCGGACAGTAAATATTCTAATTCTTTAAATGAATGATTTTCAGAAAATCTTTACAATTTTTGTTTTGTAATTTGTAATCATGAAATTAAATTACTTTTAATTATAAAAGATTTTAAGTACCAGAATTTCTTCGGATGTACAAACAGGAATATCAAGAAAAGGAATAAATGTAAGGTATATTAAAATATGTTGTGTGCTTCAATTATTCTTAATCACAAATTTAAAAATTCGAAATTTTTTTATAAAGCTTATTGAAATTAAAATTTTTATGGGCCAGTGTCCATCTTTTAAATACAGCTCAAAACTATTTAGGTTCATATGTAAACGTCACAATGGGAAGATATCAATGCATTTTACTTATGATGTTATCCATTGATGTAAATTAGTAAATCAATCATAGAAATTTCTAAAAAAGTTCAAATACATTATAAATTTCCTGTTATTTTTATTCTAGTTCAGTGCAATTTTTATTCACATTTTGAATTTTCACTTAAGTGAAAACCATGTATTTGTCTGTACCCCATGCACGTATATTCAAATTTTAATTATATATAGAAATATGATATGCAAATTAGTATCAATAAGTACAATTTTAAACCATCAAAGAAATTGCTTGGAATTTTTTCCCAAGTGCCAGCCGTTGGAAAAAATATTTAAAATGTGTATAACAAACAACCATTTTCCCCCATAATAATTATTGCTATTTAGGGTATATTGAATTTCTTTTGTAATATGTTACATAAAAATATAAAAAGCTTTCTTGTGAATAAAAGCCACTTTTCATAAAATTTGCTTCAAAGTTAAATAATTCATAATTGACTGTTTTAATACTACTTATGTTAATAACTATTAATAGGTGTTAATAAAATTGCTATCGATTTCCTCACTGTTGTAAAACTAATATAGTCAGAGGTGAAACACACATTCATTGTGTCTTTAATAATGAATAAAATGTTTACGATATAACGGCACATAATTGATAACATCATCCAAAAAATCAGTTTATTTATTTTATAGTTTCATTTTTTAGGCAAAATCAAATGTAATTAATAAGTAACTTGTCCGTGAACTAAATTTAAATGTAAGTTATTATGATGTCGGCACTTATAACTTAAATATATAAAATAACTAAATAAAGGAATGAATAATTTAACAAAAGCCGAAATTATAATATTAATAATCTAAATAATTCTAAAATATTTTAGATACATAACATGACAATATTTTGCATATTATTTTGATTCCGTTTCAAAATACATGAGAGAAGTTTAAAACTAAAAAAGGTGATACAAAATTTACAAGTTTTTATGTTTGAACAATGGCCTTAAAATTATGATACTTAGTACGTTATGATCGTTAATCAGTATTCTGTTTTTTCGCATTCATGCCTCTAATAATATTTCCTTTAAGTTCTAGATATTATTACGCAATGTTCTTGCATAGTTAAAAGCGTTATACAACATCCTAGAAATGACATTAGTAATTTTAGGGAAAGATAAATTCTGAAATAAAGACATAAATAGAAAGATAAAATTTTATTGTGAATTTATTATTTTAGTTCTTTAATTTCTTAAATGTATGTATTAAATGACATGCATGATACTATTATAATTTCTAATATGTTGTTATATATACTGGTAATAACCTTCTTTAGAGTGAATGAAAATGTACGTTTTTTTCAAATATACATAAATTTAAATAAATTATTTGTTACAAAATAAATCAAATATTTAAATTATACGCACACATGAATAATAATAAGCATAACCTGTAATCTATTGACTGAAAAGTAAATAAGAGATGAATTTTGTGTCTCAGTGAAGCAATCACATCAATTTTAATTAGAACAAGGCTTAGTTTGTTTCAAATCTATTAATCATTTTTTTATTTAAAACTCTGGTGTGTAATATTACAGTAATTTTAATGAATTCATCGAATGTTCATGTCTCAAGGACATGCAAAATGATTTTATTTTTAATTATTGCACTTAACTCATCAATGCGGAAAATGGCTTCATTATTTATAAAAGGAAATACAGAGGGTATTAATACATTTTAGAACGACTTTGGGGTCGTTTAATTAATGTTTAAAATGTAAAGACTATTTTTTAAATGTTCGATCTGATAGCCTATTTTCTGGACTATAAGTCTGCATCGTGTTTTCCATGATAGAAGAGCTTTTCTTAAAGTTTCCAGAGGTATTGCTTTCCATTCCTCTTCTACTACTTTCCAGAGTCCATCCATCGTGGTGGGTTTGCGTTTAGAAAGAGCTCTTTTTAACAGACCAAAGGCACAATATTCCATAGGTGAAACGTCAGAGGACATCGCAGGAATACGTTGAAAAGGCATAGATGCAATATTTGTATTAGTCTTCATTTTTTTTAAGGAATGCAGTGGTAGTTTTCGAAGTATGACTTGTAACTTTGTCTTGAGGAAGTTTCACTCTATGAAAGTCAGTGGGATAAAGAAATGAAAGTTCTTCTGTAAATCTTGGACGTAAAACCTTCTCCTGATAGTATGATGAGTTGATTTTAACGTTTTTTTCCACTCTTATTATTTTCAATTTTCCATTGTAGGAGAAACCTGTGACTCCTTACTGAAATTTCTTTACTTTGATCAGAACCAAGTTCGAACATTTTTTCCTCGTTTTCCATAGTAAATAGACCTTTTTTGTATCAGTCATTTAGGTAAACCCATGCTTCATCAAAGATTACAATGTATTTCCATTTATCTTTTGCTAAATGGTTTTCATGCAAGATTCTACAAATAGTTTTGCGTTGAGCCACATGCTTCGGCAAAAGCTGGTGATCATTATGTTTTTTAACTTTTTTGAGTTGTAAATCTTGATTTATTATTTTATTTATTGTTGCTACAGATGTATCTAAAGACTTTACAATTGATTTCTGTGTTGGCAGATTTTCTCTTGTTGCCAGCAATTTCACTTTAGAAACATTTGAAACAGTACGTATCTTTTTCGGAAATTCGTTTGGAGTCTTCTTTTCATGTAGAAATAATAATTCATGGTTTTTACCTGTCCGATTAATAATGTTGCTTATTTTGCACTTAGGAATTTTAATACTATGGATTTCACAACATTTTTGAATTTTGGAATTAGAATATTTCTCTTCGGAAAGTGCGAAAACATATCCTTCAATCCACAGCTTGTTTACGAGCGACATTTTGAAAGAAGAATAAATTTAAAAGTAGCAGACAATATTTCTCATTTCAAATAACAAGCTGTTGCTAAAATTGTTTAGTTGAAAACATTTACTTTTTTTAAGTTCTTTATCGAAATCGTTCTAAAAATGTGTTAATACCATCTGCAAAAATCTTAAAAATTATATAAAGAATCTTTTTTATTTCAATATAAGTGCATGTGTTACAAGACTTATAAATAAATGTTTTCTCTTTATTTATTAATAAAATTGCTATTAAATAAAAAAATAAATTATAAGTTGTATTTAAAATATAAACAAAATATGATTCAAAATATTTTAAGTCCATTTGTGCATCAGGATTACCAGGAATGCATATTATTCTCATTTTTAATATTATCTCCTCTATCATTTCCCCACCAAAATATTTGTAGCATAATTATTTTGTGACTTAGCAGGAGGAAACTAAAAAATTATTTTTATTTATTTTTTTTGAAGAATGCGAAAGTTAACTGCACCGATTTTTCTTCACAATAATATAAATAATAATAAAATTTAACTTATCATTGATTTGGGAAATGAATTTCTTTCATTTTAAGAATTTGGTGTATAATTAAAACCGAAAAAAATAGTAAAAACCTGATAACTATCCTGAAAGCTACTAAGCTACTTAGTAGCTAGAAAACATTTATTTGTTTAATCTTTTCCATTTTGTGTATCATAGAATTTTATCAGTTTCTGTGATAATAAAAAAGATATTTAAAATAATTCTTATTTTCATCTGTCAAAGATATGCTTCCTGAAACGCTTAATGTACACATAAATCAAGGCTAGGTTTTTCTATAAACGTAAAAGAACTACTTTTTTACTTTGCAACTACCAATTAAAGGGGAGGATATTTAGGAGCTAATTGATCTTTTATTTATTTATTTTTGCTAATTCAAGAATGTGTGTGATTGGGCAAAAAATATTTCTCTCTACACTATAATTGATAAAGTACACATTTCTGTTGTGAAAAAGGCTCTGTACTTTTTTTTTCTAATATGTGTTCATGATTTTTTTTACTTACTTTTGAAGAATTAAATAAAGAAAAAGGATTTTATCAACAAAAATTACCATACATTTGATTAATGTTGCAAATTTTAATTAGACTGAATCATTTAAGTAAACGTTTCCTCTTTTAAGTCGCTTGGATTTTGGAATGTAATGGATTAAATTTCTAAGGAATTCCTTGAAGTAAAATATTTGATATAATTGAAAATTTTCATTTTAAAACAGGAATTAATTTATATATTTTTTATTTTAGGAAAAACGTAATCTTTATTGAAAATATTTCCCATCGTTTCACGTAATAAATATTAAAAGTAAAAATATTGTAAGTTTTATCACTTTAAATATTACAATATATTACAAAATGCAAATTAAAAATTTATTCTTAGATGATTTCAATTTCAATGAAAATATACCAATTTCAATATATTAATGCTTTTTAAATTTATTTGTGGTACTCTCAAACATTTTTAAATTTCATTATACCACCGTAGAGTGTTTAGTGTAAATATTAAGAAAAAATTTGAAATGAATATTTTTATTTCTTTTTGTGCAGTTAAAGGAAATATCTTGTAAAGTTAGTAAGAAATTTCAAATCCATGAAATACAATATGTAATTTACAAGAAGTATAATGCCTTTAGGGTAACAGCTTTTATAAAATATAAATTTACACTTACAAAAATACATATTTATGCGATATTATTTTTGGTGATGTTATTTTATGTCTGTTTATTAACTTTTGATGTTTGTATTAGAAAATTCTTAAAAATTTTCAAATAAAATTACGTTTGTTTTTTTATAGTTATTTATCAAAATGATGGAAATAATGATTATTTACTTATTCTTAGATTTATAAGGCCCCGTATAATTTATAAGATCCCATTATATGTGCTTAAGGAAGCCTTTATTATTATCGTGTAAGATCACCTTTAGCTTGTAATACAATTTTCATTCTGTTAGGAATCAATTCATACAAGTGCTGAATAATGTTAAATGGTATATTGTACCATTCTTCATGTCGACATTGTAAAATTTCTGGAAAAGTAACAGTAAAAGATTTCTATTTCGTATTGAATGCTCTAAAATAGACCATAAAGATTCAACTTTATTGAGATTAAGTATATGCACGGTTCACAACTAACTTCATACTTAACTTTATCTTCTCGTTTGATTTCATCCTCGTTTAACTTCATCTTCTTGTTCATCAAACTATGATAGGGAGAGCTCTACTATACCTGGAAAATTTCATCTCCTGCTGAAAACAAAATTCGCACTATAGGATGGAGTTGGTCAGCTAAAAATTCACTATACTTCTCTTAAGTGATTATTAACTAACAGTTTAGCTTTTATTCACTAAAAAATCCTAACCTGGTTCAAGGTTTGATAGTCAGAAGGAGACCACTAAAATCATACATGTGTGCAAGTTTCTTCGAAATGTGTACCCATCCTGTTATAATGGATTTATCTGTTATTGGTCACTCAACGCTGGTTTTATGCACACGGGGGTTTATTAGACATAAGATTTTAAAGTGGATTCCGAACCACTACAAACACCTATGCCCAAGGTGGAATTCGTAACCACGCGAACTGCTGAAACTTTCTCCTTTTTACAAATAAAATTTCAATTTTTACAATCCTTAAAAAAATTTCAATTTTTGCAGAACGCTTAACTACTAGGCTGCCAGTTCAACCCTGTTGTAATGGAAAAGTGGGTAAGATTATTTGTCAGATAATATTATTTTTTCGCAGATCAATCAATATTTTGAGGGGTGACAACAATGTAGGCAAAATACGCAATAATATCTATGACAAATGGCTTGGGAATTGTTACTTTACTTTAAATGTTCTGCCGATGAAGGTACTTTTTAAGGTAATCATTGACATTGAAGAACTTAGTTGCTTATTGAGCTCTGCAGTATCCTTTGCTACAGTTATTTCCTCTTTAGGAATTTATTATTTTTTAGGCATTATTTCACGATGACTCTTGTTTAGTGCTACTACTTTGCTTTTCTGAGCTTCGTACACCACAATTTAAACGCCATTCCTCTAGAAATTCGTAAAAGTTGGGATATTTTGTTCACTCTTACTAGAGCTGGACGGGTTTCCAGTAATTTTTCATCTAAAAATATAAGACGTCCGATCATTTATAATTAAAATCTAAGACTTTCAGAATTTTACAAAATCTACCATATATTGCCAAAATAAATCTATTTTTATTTAAAAATTTTTTAACTGTTATTATGCTATTAATGCTTATGAAGCGCATTGAAAAATATCATATTTATTCACAAATGAGTTTCATAATTTTGATATAGCACAATAAAAGTAAATAGTTGTAACATATATAAATATATATACACACGCACACACACACACACACACACACATATACATACATATACATATATATATGTGTGTGTGTATGTGGGTGGGTGTGGGTGTGGGTGTTAATATAAATTTTTGCTTTTTGAATTAAAAAGTTGTATTTATAATATCTCTTCGTGATTTTTGTTTCTTTAGAAATATATAATCTAATTTGACAAATAATATATCTACTTTAGTAATAATTTAAAAATGTGTGTCTTATCGAAAACATGTATACTAAACCCTACTTTTGCTAAAAAATAAAAGTTTTTGTTTTGAACTCTGCAAGAATAGAATATATGTTTTGTAAAATAATTGTAAACAAATAAAAAATTATATATTATTTAGTATATTTTATAAAATATGTTGCGAAATACATTTAATATATCACTTTAAAGTGGATAATCTATTTAAAATATTTATAAATAATAATAAAACTTTATATTAAAATAAATAAAAAAATATATATTATTTAGTTTTATATATTATTTAAAGTATATATTATTTAGTATTAGTATTTAGTTATTACAAATAAAAAATATATATTATTTAGTTTATTTTATAAAATATGTTGCGAAATACATTTAATAACGCTTTAAAGTGGATAATCTATTTAAAATATTTATAATTCATGTTAACATTTTAATGATACTTCGGTGATTGTCTTCTATTTGTCTGGTAGATAATTATAGAATCAACTATATGTACTTGCAAATTTGCTTTCTAAACGTATTTTATCAGTGAATTTCATTTCATTGCTAAAGTATGTTTAGATATCGTTTGTTTAATTCAATTTCTAACAATACAGCGTAATCAAAAGTTGAAGGAGTTTTTTTCATTATTTTGAAATAAGAAATTCGTATAAATTTTATTTTATAAGTTTATTATATAAAAAAATAATTATTTAACTTGTTTACAAAATTACAAAAACGTCAAATCTTCAAATCTAAACTTCAATACTTTTTTGACAATAATTAATAAAAATATTTTATAATTCAATGTAAACAGTGTAATTTATTCTCATTTATTTTGATAATGCACACAAATTACGTGTAGTACTGAGCTTAAGTTTCAGAAATAATGGTTCTTAAATATGTAAATACCTATATCATTTTAATTAAACAGAAATTTTGTTTTCTGTTTAATTAATATCTACATGGATTGTCATAAATAGGGAATTTAATTACTTTTAATGTTATTTTAGTGTTTATAGAAATTTTAATTATTTAGAATTTGTAAAAAGAAAAATGATTTAAAAATGTTATGTTTAAATGTACATATTTCTATACATTAAATAGTAACATAAGATCTTGGATTAAAATGATATCATAAAAGAAACATTTTTCAATAAATGTATTTTTCTGCTTAACAAAATCAGTAAAAATAAGATTACTATATTTTTTGTCAAGTAAAGTAGCATCATATTTTTAATTTTTTTGAATTTTTAAAATATTTATGATAATTATGAAAAAAATGAAAATAATTCTAATAAAATAGTTATATAAAAATAATTTTAAGAAGCATAGATGATTTAAAAGGATTTATAAAAATATAAATTGTTGTTTATGGAATTAATTGTTTAAAAAAGTACTTATAATGTTAATTAACTAAACAATACGCGATGCTTAATTTCTTTTAATTTACTTTTTGTCAGTCCAAAATGTTTTTGTTATAAATATTTTTTAAAGATTCTATACTGTTGAGATTAATGAAAATTTGAAGAGCTCGTAATGAAGAATATAAAAGTTAATATGATTATTCTATTATTTATTTATCGGTTGGTAGTTGTATCTAAATCATTATTATCTTTGCTGTATATATGGAGTTTACCTCAAAAAAATCATTTTTCGATAAGTGCAAGTGAATTCTTCCGTTCCCAATAAAACGACTTAAAGGTGTGAAATGTATTAATTTTAAAAAGTACAGGAACTTGATATCTTAATAATATCTTTAGATACATTATGAAAAAATTTGTACCAAAATTATTTGGATAATCTTGAAAATACACGAGAAGATGAGAGCTAGTATATCCAAGAATCCTAACAAATATATCCTAGAGAGATTTTGATTTTAAAGGTTTCAATATTAAAGTTGCAAAGATAATTGTTTATTTTGTAATTTTCTTTTATTTGTTAAAATGAAACATGAACGACTGACTTTTACACATTTTGTAAAAATACTTAGGATTTATCAATGGAGCAAATTTCATAGTTTTAAGTATTTTAAAAGTAATTCTTTTATTCAGATTCATATATAATTGAAATCCATTTATTATGCAAAACTCTTATTTTATAAATAAGTATATGTTAATTATCATTTATTATTAATATAATTAATGTGATGAATGCAAATGTAAAATATTTTTAAAAATGTATTATTCTAAATATCATAATGATCTAATTTATCTAAATAAATAAATGAAGAATAAAAATGTGTTTTCTTAAATGTAGTTTTAGTTTGTTTTTGATACGAAATTGTATATTATTGAAAAAGACAATATCTAGAGAAATATTTGTCACTATATATATATATATATATATATATATATATATATATATATATATATATATATATATATATATATATATATATATATATATATATATATATATATATATATATATATATATATATATATAATTTAAAGTTCTATTTTGCTAATTTAAAACTATCGAATTTATTGAAGTAGCAAGCTAGGATTTGTTTCACTTTAAGTAGCTTCTATCATTTTCTCTTTTTCATTAATTTTCACAACACATGCGGTACGCTACTATCTAATCTATGTCTTTAAGATATCTACAGAAAACTATGTGCAAAGCGGGCACTTTTTCTTAAATTTTTAAACTAAAATATATATTATTGTAAATTTTATTCGAAGTTATCAGGAAAATTTTCAAACTTTAAAACAATAAATTATCAATACTACTTGAAAACTTTATTTTTTTTTTGCATTATGATATCCTTTTCCTACTAAATAACCAAAATATTATATTATTCTTCTCTATGGGTTGGGGATTTTATAAATTAACCGATAAAGATGGTAAATATTCAATTATTTATCAGATATACATAGAATTGATTATCAATAATCAATAGATTAATTCCTTTATCTGTTTTACTGTAAAATTCATACACACACATATATACATATATATATATATGTATACATATATCTATATCTATCTATCTATCTATATCTCTATATATATATATATATATGTGTGTGTGTGTGTCTGTGTGTGTTATTCTGTAAAGGAAATATCATGAAGTCTTTTCTCAGCAAAAATGTAAATAATGTAATAGATAAATTCACAAAAATGTGTTACATTGAGAAAAAATTGTTTCAGTATCTCCTGGAATCTGAAAACACAGTGCAAATTTTCAATATATTAGAGGAGATTTTGTTCTTAAGTTATTCCTCTAAAAGCCTTATTTAAATATCTGGCATTATTTTATAATTTAAAGAATCAGCGAAATTTTAATCTTTCTCTCAAATAATTCATTTAATTTCTTTATTTTGATGATTTGATGCATAATATCACAGAATTTTGGAGCATGAGCTAGAGTGATAACATTTTGTTTCATTTGATACCTCAACAAACAACGTGAGCATATACATACATACATATATATATATATATATATATATATATATATATATATATATATATATATATATATATATATATATATATATATATATATATATATATATATATATATATATAATCAGATTGGTTATTGGTGTACATATACTTAAACAATGTACATAACAAAGCACAGTGATGAGCATTTGTGAATAAATACAACATCATCATCTGGGAGGATCCTCAAACATGTTACTTCAGAAGTATACACTCCCAGGAAATAATAACCTGATCTCTAGGGGAAATATAATGGTCATATTACGAAAGAAAACTACTTTGAATTAAAACTCATTGGAAGGAAATGAACAATGGCAAGTATTATCCATTAGTTGGCTCATCCAATTTTGATTTCCCTTTGAAAGAACGAATAGAATGAATGATTATTATATGTAATCACCGATTATTTACTCGTTTACTACAGCACATACACACAGATATATATATATATATATATATATATATATATATATATATATATATATATATATATATATATATATATATATATATATATATATATATATATATATATATAATATTATTTTTATAATTCTGAAAACATACTTCCAAACAGTAATTTTCGTAATTTTTCTTAAAATTTGAAAAGGAAGTAAGTTTTTTTCACGTGAAGTAGTATTAGAGCAATATTTCATAATGAAAAATAATGAGTTAAACAGTATTTTAATATGGATGGTGAAACCTTTCAAAGTGATTACTGCAGAATTTTCATCTCTTATTTCAATATATACATAAGAATAAATTCTTTTTCTGAAATATTTTATCCATGGCGATTTTTTTATAAAAAGTAAGCAAAAGAAATACATACAAATGATACATCCTAAAATGTAGCAGTAAATATTTTGCTTTAAAAAAGCATAGATAAGTAAAAAAAAGATATTTTTATAAAAGCCCTCACTGTTGCAGGCATAAGCATCACAAAAATGTAACTGAAATGTAAAGCAAGAAAGAAAAAAAGAAATATAATAAGAAAAATGAAAGGTGCATTTTTCTGTGTATGGCTCATTAAAATTGTGTTGGAAATTTCTTTTTGTTCCTTTCCCTTTGTTTTTAAAGGAGCATGACTTCTTGAAAGAGTAATTTTTGTTAAAATACCATGAGCATAAAAATAATATAGGATTTTTTTAATAAAAAATTATTCGAAAGGATTTGTGCACTGGTATTATATAAGTAATTTCTTTTAATAAAAGTAAGCATTTTTTTCACATTTGCTTAATCAAATCTGAATATACAAATAAAAACTTATGATAAGCAATATAATAATGTAATAAAATATATTTTATTAATATAATACATTTAAATTTACTTCAACAAAAATAGATGTTTAAAAGAGTTTATTTAAAATTTAATCTAAATCCCACAAACTTATTAAAATGTAATAATACTTTAGATTAAAAAATTCAGAGGTACTTGATTATTTTTCCATAAATTTTGTTTATATTTAAATATTTTAGTTCATTTGAATTGTCTTACGATTATTGATCAGAATTTGAAAACAATCAATTTATTTTTAATTTAAATAAAAAAATGTTACACACACACACACACACACACACACACACATATATATATATATATATATATATATATATATTACAAATTTTTTACTTACAGGCACTTCTACGTAACACTTTAAATACAATTTTCTATAAATGTATGACTATTTATCGGCATTGTTGTTATCGATGATAATTCTTATTTTTAATGCAATTCTAAAGTATAATTTATATAATTTATTATTTAAAAAGTAATTTTATCTAAAGTATTTGCAATTTTTATAGTACATAGGCATAGTTTTGTAATAGGGATTTATTGCATGGATATTGCAATTATTATTGTAACTGGTCTGTTCCCTTTTGCTCAACGAACCATTGGATCAGTGGTTCCGTCCTTGATTAACTTGCTTACTGAAAGTAGCGAGTTCAGTCCCAGGCCTTGGTATGTTGCCGTATATTGTTTTAATTTATTTGTTAATCTTTATAGATAATTCTCTCAATTCTATATTGTTCTCTTTATTATGTTTATTAATTAATTATTCAATAATGTTCTGTTTTGATTGGACGCATGCGTATTGATTCCTTCGAGAAATTTCCTCGAATGTATATAAGTTGATGTACCTGGGAGATAGTTGAAAAAAAGTCTGGTGTTGAGTTAGATCTTGCTTGTCGTTCCTTGGTTCTTGTTGTATCACCACTCTCTAATTGAGGTTTCAGTATCTTCATGCAACAATAAGAATTGACTAATTCTCACAATTCTAGATTGTTCTCTGTATTGTGATTAATAACTAATTATTCCAGAATTCTCTGTTTTGATTGGATTCAAGAATATTGATTCTTTCGAGAAAGTTTCTCGAATGTATTTAGGTTGATGTACCTGGAAGATTGGTCTCGTGTTGTGAGTTCTAACTTGCTTGTCATTCCTTGGCTCTTGTTCTATCACCACTCCCTAATTGAGGTTTCAGTATCTTCATGCAACAATACGAATTGACTAATTCTCACAATTCTAGATTGTTCTCTGTATTGTGATTAATAACTAATTATTCCAGAATTCTCTGTTTTGATTGGATTCAAGCGTATTGATTCTTTCGAGAAAGTTTCTCGAATGTATTTAGGTTGATGTACCTGGAAGATTGGTCTCGTGTTGTGAGTTCTAACTTGCTTGTCGTTCCTTGGCTCTTGTTCTATCACCACTCCCTAATTGAGGTTTCACCATCTCCATGCGATAATATGAATTGACATAAATCAATGACCATCCTCCTAATCTGTGATAACAAAATAGCTACAAGCCTTCTATATTCAGCTATTAAAACAATAATCTTACGAAAAAGTTAGTTCTTAAAGCTAATTCTGAAATTTTTTTAGAGATATTCATACTTTTCTCTTTTAAGTAAATATCATGATTTAAAATTTTATTGTATTAGTTTTTATTCTCTTTCTATAGATTTTATTTACATAATTTTTTCATAATTAATTTTATTTAATTACGCCTTATTAAAATTTATTATTTAAATTTATTGTTCGTTTTATTTAATTATGCATGAGTATTATTCGATAATTTCAATATTAATTGAACATTATATGTTATTTTATCCTCGTGGAGTTTATATATATATTTTTGAATTCAAAAATAGTTTATACAATATTTTAAAAGCAGTTATCTTGTAATTATTATCGACGTTGGACAATTTTTAATGGTTTTTTTCAATTGAAATAAACGTGTAGTTTATTTTTCATGCTCGTCATTGGAAATTATTTTGAAAAATATAAAATACATTGAGTTAGTTATGAGCAAAACTGTTTCAAAATAAATTTTCTTAGACTGCATTAAATATTAGTACATAATATTGAATAGTAAAGGTGTGAATCGCAGCGTTATATTTGAAATACAAAACTTAATAATTAAATATTTGGTGTTCTTATTTTCATAAAAATTAAGAGGGTTAAAATATAACAACATGTTTAACAGAGTTAAACATTTTTTGTATCAATTTAATATATTAAATAAAATCTTGGTTGTTAAGTTGTTTATCTACAAATTAAATTAGGATTTTGAAATGAATAAATTAGAGCAATCATATTTAAATCCTCAAAAATAATTTGTTTTTAATATTTACATAATATAATTTTAAATTATTTAATTTACAAAACAATACAAAAATATATTCTAATAAGAATAAGTTTAATATATTATAGAATTGCATCTGTGAAGTTAATTTTCCGTCTAAGCTTAAATACACTCATGTCCGTAAATTAAAGATAATTCAGAATCACATAGAAATAGAACTTCAAAAAAAAAAATTCACGCGTAGAATTATCACACACTACTGAAGAATTCTATACTACTGAAAAAACTACTATTCACACACTGAAGAATAATATGCAAATTACAAGAAACCACGTCAGTATGTCACAATGACGAGAGTGTAAGAGAGGGATATATAAGGAATGGTTGCAAAGAAGTAAAATTGTTCACAAGCGCTTTAAAAGTTTCAGTGCAATAACCGCATAGTTATGGCACAAAGGAAACATTTAGATGATGTTTTACGTGGTAGAATTATCGGCCGTCTGGAATGTGGACGTACTCAGCTGGATGTATCCGAGGAACTTGGAATCACCCAGAGTGTCATTTCCAGGCTTTGGCAACGGTTACAAGATGATGGTAAAGGGAGTACTTGTTACAGCACAGGTCGCCCCCGAGTTACAACGCCGAATAAGGACCAGTATTTGGCAGTTACTGCCAAAAGAAACAGACGGAGCACAGCATCAGACCTGTCTCGACAGCTCTCTTCTGCTACCGGTACGACAGTTTCAAGGCAGACCGTGTACAGACGCTTAGGGCACATTTATCAATATGCTCTTAGGCCTGTCAGATGTGTTCCACTTACAGCAACTCATTGTCACCTGCGGTTAGCCTGGAGTAGAGAGCATGCATTGTGGACACCGCAACAGTGGTCTTGTGTGATGGTTTCCGACGAGTCGAGGTTTATTTTTCAGTCTGATTCTAGCCGGGCTTTCATATGGGCGGGGCAGGTACCCGTTACCACAAAGAGTACACCATTGAACGAACGGTGGTGCAGTATTGCTCGTTTAAGGAGCGATTACTCTGGGTTCCAGAACTGCCTTCATGTTCAGAATGTAACTACGAAAGGAAACATCTATCCTAAATTTATGGACACGAGTGTATGTTGATAAATATATTCTCTTAAAAAAATGTTCAAACTCCATTAAATAAAAATGTCAAGTAATGTATTATTTTCATATTATATGCATACAATTTATAAACACAAGTTCAACAGTTATTTTTAGATAAATGATTAGACGATGATTAAATTTTCCTTAAACGTGAAGTAATTAGAATTGAACTGTTTAAGTCTTTTCAAACAAAAAATGAATTTAAATGATAAATGACATAGATATTTTTAAATATTTCAGTCAAGTGATTTCCTCTAACAAGAGCAATAGTAAATATTCTTAAAAATAAAATTTTAAAATTACATAATATCTAATGCCTCGCAAAAATTATTGAGGATTCTTTTATGCCTTTTATAAAAGAACTTTTAAGGTATCTTTCAATGATATTATGAAATACAATCATAAAAATAAATGTATTTCAATTTATTACAAGAATCAATTATGTACGCTTACTTAGTTGTTTTAGGCATGAATCTACTATAAAAATAGTCAAAATAGATTTTAAGATTTATTTTTAGCAAATTTATTACTTATTTCTCAATTTACAAAATAACAAGTGTGTCTCATCTGTTTTAAATTTACCGATAGAACAATTATAAATTAAATCTTTATAGTACGTTTAACTCTAATAGGTATACATTAATAAGCTTGATACAAAACATATATTTTTCTTTTCATTATCTGTATATTTTAAAGCATATAGTCTTGGAGAGTTCCAACTTCAAGTGAAATAAATTCTAACCATAAATATGAATTCATGTATAGAATACTTGAGTTTCGGATACATTTTAGCCAAACACTATTTTTGTTTTATAAAAAAGAAATATAGGTAAAACATTCATACAGAAACTATTTGTATGAATATATCTAGATTACTAGCCTACTTATAATCTGAGAGACTGTTATACTAGAAATCTCTTGATAGATGCAATAGTATACATTGTTTTTATATAGCATTGAAGTGAAGGGAGACTTTTGAAAAGAGTATGCTACACACAAAGCCCTTAAAGTATTTTTTTAACAAGAGAGTTATAAGGAGAAAATTCTGCCAACTATCGAAGAAGTTATTTTCATTATAATATTTGTTCTTATGTCTTATTTATTTAAATTTTCATATAATTTTTATTGAGTTATTCGTTATTTTGATATGAAAGTAAACAGAGAGTGTATGACATGTGATTTCCTAAACTTTTATTAATTTCTGTAAATTTTTGATAACTTATTCAAAGTGCTATTTCAGATAGATTAAAAGGAATCAGTTTGAAATTTTACAAAAACGGCCATAAAGAATTAAGTTAAAAATTTTAATATTACTTTATTGTGAAATACATGTATATTATTTAAACAAAATAATTTATCAATGATTGTAAAATGTTCTCCATTGCCAAATTTTCTAGAAAAATAAGTATTTTAATTTAGAGAAAATCCCAAATAAAAACATATCTTTCAAAATAATCACTTATGCTCGAGTTTTTCTTAGTTTACAACAAGGCTATTATAAAAATCGTGACATAAGCAAATCTTTGTATTTGTGTATAAAATACTCAACTTAAGTTTGAAACCTCATTTTATTTGAGGAAGATAGCTAAAAGTATGCTAATAATTGTCGCGTTCTTACTGACATAAAATCATTCTTTTTCAAAGGAATAAATATCTTATATGTTTTCAGAGATACAGTTTAGTTTTTCTATTACTTGACTTGTCTTCGCTTTGTTTTTGTTGCCTACGCAATCAAAATAATCTGCGCTTGCTGTGTTTCTATAGAGAGTAACTTTCAGTTGAGAATCATTTAGCGAAATAATTAGTTTGAAAAATAATTACATTCATTTATTGCGATAGATTCAATAACGAATCATTGTATTAAAAGTAATAAATTCTTATAAATAGGATTCTTATAAATAGGAAATAGGATAAATGGTATTCCATAACTGCAGTTTCCGAATAAAAATCTAATTTCCTATAACTTTTCCTAATTTGAAAGTTAAGTATACTTTAATTAAGGTGAGAAAAGGGAAACATTGAGGTTTTGGGGAATATATTCTTTTAAATCTTCTAAGTTTAAAAATTTGAAAAATCGAGTATTTTAATTTTTGCTTGCTTAAAATATCTACAAGAAATAATAGTAAGCTCTAAAAGAAGTAATAACACTTACATTTATATCATAAAAATGACGAGGCAAATTTTAAATACAATGCAACTAATAATATACAAAAGTAATAATATTTAATTATCAGTAACACTTGTAATTTATAAAAATTGATACCTTTGTCCAGTTTTAAATAAAATACTATATAAGAAATTTCGAGGATAATTTCTTAAACCCTTATTTTCTATGTTCGCTGGATTTTTCTCGAGATTTAACTTCAGAAGGTTATGGAATGAAACTTATATCAATCAATGGATAATTTAAAATTAAAGCTATGTTTTATTTTGAGTTTTCCTACAGTATTTATAATTATGTTGAATACTAATTTTTTAACTCCTTCTCTAAAGTTACTTATGAACTATGATGTAATTTATATATATATATATATATATATATATATGTATATATATATATATATATATATATATATATATATATATATATATATATATATATATATATATATATATATATATATATATATATATATATATATATATATATATATAAACGATTTAACATTCCCTTCTGGAATTCTCACTGCAATAATGAAGGCATTTAGTTTTTCTCCGCCTATATTAAATTGTATTCCATACACATATTACATAAATATATAAATTATAGGCAGTATATAGAATATTCGTGTGTATATTTTATACATCTACGTACATTTTACTAATTTTTTTTGTAATGACTGGAAATGCAAAAGAAGTTTTACAGCATAGGATCAACCTATTTTTACATTTCGAAGGTGTACATTTTTCCAAAAATGAGGATATTTATAAATTTTTCTCTGTCTGTAAAACAAAATGTCGTAAGTATATCAATTTTACAAAAAGTATATGTTAGAAAAACTGCAAAATTAGAGGAAATGTTCAAGCGACCAACATTGTTTTTTATAAACCCGATCTGTAAGCTGGGCCTCATTTTGAGTTGAAAAATAGCGTTCTGAATAAAACTAAGCAAATTGAAAATATTGTTGAAATATGTTATGCATGACAATAATTGTTTTTCGGAATTGCAAATTTTTCCTGTAAGCTTACTTCTTCATTCAAAGTTAAGTTTAACAGAATCCGGAGACTCGAGAAACTATTGCATGTGTATTAAATTTTAGGTATATTTAAACCTAATTTTATATAATTAGGTACAATAAGACTATTTATTTTATATTCTTAACGAGAGTAAAAACGTTTCAATGTAAATCTTCTTAAGAATTAGAAAATAAATTTAAATGATTTTCATTGATGGATTCTATTGATTTGGAATTTTTAATATGCATTTTCTTGGAGAGGAAACAATGTTCTTCGAAGAAAATAAGTGATTCTGTAGAAAATATATATATATGTTCAGCTCATGTACAAAAAAACTTATTAAAATTTTTAACCTAATATAATTCCTGAACCATAAACAATTGCAAGTGATATTTTCCAAGTTATTAACTGATGAAAATGCATTTTGGAAGGACATAGGCATCTAAAAGCATAGGTAAAGAATGAGAAAGATTCTTAGTGTCATCTTGTGATATATTCTAATAAATGTTCATCAATTGCGGTTCCAATATGGGACATGTTGGAATGTCCATGGCAGACGGGTCAACCAATTCCCTGCTGCATTTGATTGCCGAATGGTATGACGATCTTTCTGGCAAAAATGTGCATTAACCATGCCATTATAATCGGTTGATATGCTAGAGTATGTGGTCTAGCATTATCTTGTTGTAAAATGGTTATAAGACGATGCACTATGAAAGAAAATGTTTTCGGTTGCATAATAGAATCAGCATATTATTGTTTTGATAAAGCTGCAAGTGCTATTACCACAGTAGTTTGCTATCTTTAGAAATATTATTTTGCAACCTTAACCAGTTGTAATGGTTTATACCTCTGCAAAAAGAACGCTGATTAAAATGACTGATACTTAGTATTACATACACGAAAGCGATGCTTTACCTGGTTATCATGGTTGTCTGCATGTAATGTGTTGCTACTTTGCTGGTAACCATTGCTGGACACCACAGCAAACACTTCCATCAATATCATGGTGTTCTATGCAGATGTCTTTAAATGCTGATTAATCTTAGTTTTATTATTTTTAGTGTTTTCAGGAAGCCTCAACGTTTTTTCCCTCGGAAAATGAAAACAGATAAACCTACCACAACATTTATCCTTTTATAACAAAATATTTTATGGTTGAAATTGAAGTTTACAAGCTTTGAAAAGTCGATCATTATAGAAAGAAATTGATGTCCAAAATTTGGAGTCCATGGGATGATTTTTGATCGAAAGATTGTTTTTTCATAAAAAATTCATTCTGACTAAGATTTTTGTGTGTTTCCTTTTTTTTGCAATATGATAATAGGATCAACTATCAATAAAAAGTCTTCACCAGAAGAAAATTGCAAGGTTTATATTAAAATGTCTTATAACTGGCTTAAGTCATTAGGCGGTACACTGCGTGGTTTTAAAGGAATGTAATAAAATAATACTTAAATTAAAAAAAATTAACAGACTTCCTATTTTGGGGAAAATTTAAAAACATGAATAAAATGGTAATATTTTTTTAAATATTAAAGAAAATTTTCGTCTGCAAACATTTATTTAACTGAAAAAAATGGTTGTCCTACTTTGACAATTAAAAATATTATAAATAATTTGAGGTTTACCGCAAACTTAAAGAATAAATTAACCAAAATAATTTCCTTTCATTTCTTCTCTTAAGTTTATAGATTAGTTTGACGTTCAACGATTATTTTTGTACTTAATTAAATTGGGTCTAAAAAATAAAACTGCTGACCGCAATAAATACAACACCCTGAAAGAAGCTTGCAAATAACATGAAATTAACATATGCATTAGAGGAGGTGAGATATGCAAAGAATTAGAATTTCAGCTCAGACAAACATTACGCGCACCTGTGTTGCCATTTCAAAGCGCTATTTAATGCTTGGGGATTTCAACGATTTCAAGATTTTCAATTGTGTTTTCCTTGTGGGTGTTTTTTTTATTTTTTTAAAAAAGAAACGATCAATTATGCCTCGTAACAAACACATATCATTTTTTGATTAAGTATCCAGGTTTGACAGAGGAAAGATAGTGACCTACCGTGATTGTGGATTACCTTTCAGGGAAATCAGTTGTCATGTTGGACGAAACCAAACAAATGTAATGTGAATATGTGATCATTAGATGCAGGAATGACGCTATGGAATGACGTGTTCCATCGCATCCACCTTTGTGCACAATTTCACTTGATGACAGGCAAATTGTGGGCATGACAGTGACGGATCACTCAGCCACATCACGAACCAGCACAGAGGTTTTTTCCGCCAATGGTGAGATGAAGGAAGGATGTGGACGACAGAATGGAATGAAATTGTTTTTACTGACGAGTCACGCTTCTGTCCGCAACACCAAGTTAGTCGTATTCGAATCTGGAGACACCGTGGAGAGAGGACACTGAACAGCTGCGTTATGCACCACCACACTGGTACTGCACTGGGTATTATAGTATGTAGTGGAATTGGATAACACTCTCGCACTCCTCAAGTACGCATTGCCGATACTTTAAACAGCTAGCGCTACATCCCCGAGCTGTTGTTCCTTACCTTCAGGTCATTCCCGCAGTTATATTTCAACAGGATAATGCACGAACATAAGTTGCACGCATTATCCAAGGATTCTTTATTCATCACCAGATTGATTTCTTTCCCAGACTAGCTTCTGTCCGGATCTTTTGCCGATAGAAAACATGCAGTCCATAGTTGCTCAATGATTGATCCAGATTACATCCGCATCTGCCACACCAGATCAACTTTGGCAACGTGTATAAGCTGCTGCTTGGTCTGCTGTAACCCAAGAACACATACAAAGTCTCTTTGAATGAATACTAAGGCGTGTGGCAACGGTGATCTCCAATAATGACGGCTACTCGCTACTGATTTTGGCAGGAATCACATTTCATAGAAGTCTGTAAATTACTTAGTCAACATGTTATCTAAAATAATTTTTACTGTGATATCTCTTGTATTTCTTGGTTTCACTATTTAGGTGGCAACTCTGGGTCCTATATGAATGGTTAAAGGGGGACCCAAATCCATAATGTGTTTAATTGAAACCAGAGCCCTAATCGTTAGACTAGGTGTTTAGTTGAGTTGTGCGATATGGCATATTATGAACTTTATTTATATGTACAGACCATAAATGAAATACTAAATTAATATTAGTCAAGTTTACATCACAATGAAATACGTTTTACCTGCTAGGCCATTAAATATTTGAAAATTAATGACAACTTCAATGTTGATGAATCTTACTTAATATAACATACTTCTATAAGTTACATGAATTTTATTCATGATTTTAATTAATTTTTACATGGATTTTAAGATTTTATTTATGTATGAATTTCATGATGCAAAATATTTTTTAATGTCTGTAAAAGTGTTCGATGCTTAAATGTCAATGACACAGTGAGACACAGTTTAAAAATTAAATCATTTTGACATATTACTTAATAATTTTCATATATTGAAAATAATTGGTTTTCATTATTATAACTAAAATGAATTTGAAAATTTCATTTCAACTTAGCTGTGATATATTAATTTTCAAATGATAAATACGTATAGTGAATACTTCTGTGATATATTCTTGATTGTGTGGAATATCTTTTCTACTATTTTTGCGTATATTACAGAGATTTTATCTGTTTAGGAAAAGTATATGTTTGTGAGCATGTACACTAGATTTTTAAGAAGAATTAAAAGGTTAATTGACACCTCCATAATTACTGACACCAAATTTGGAGAACTTAAAGTGTGATTATTTGAAGAGAAACACTATACTATTTATTTGTAAAATGTAATAGTACTTAATTGTTTGAAAATATAATATTAATAAACAATTATAAGGTAATCATGAAAAAAAGTAATAAGAGTGGATATGCATAACATGATATGATATTAAAAAATTAAGATAACTATTGTTTATTATTTTAAAATGGAATGTCTCATTATATATATGATTATTAATGCAATTGTTTTAGTAAATATATATAGTTAATCTTATATACACATAATTAAAATTAGACATGTATTTTGTAGCATAAAGCAAATATTTTATTCACCTCTCATGCACTAAATATTTTAAAAAACCGTTAAATGAAAAAATTGCAAGTTTTTGTCTGAAAACAAATTCTGCTGATAGATAATAAAAATTAATTTTGACTTTTATTTCTTCATTGAATAATTTTGCTCCGAGGAAAATACTTATAAAATTTCATTTTAGAAATGTTAATCATGCATCTTTGTGTTCATTTTATGAAATGCGTCGTAATAACCTTATTAAAAAATAAACGAAATGTGTATTATCAACATGCTTTTCTTAAATTATTCATTTTCAGTTGAGTAGAAAACTGAACTTTAAGTATAAACGAAAAATGATTATAAGATGTCAAGCATTTAATCCAAAGAATTTATTTTCATCAATTTTAATTTTATTTTCATGAATCATCTTTTGAATTTTCATCTTAATGCTATTTTCATTAATTTTAATGTTATTTATTTTATAAAATTCTTGATATTTATGTTTTATAAGTTTAAGTAATCTAATAATGTAATGACAAAAAGAGAAATTTATTCTGTCCTCAAATTATATACTTTTACATCATTTTCTTTTATTTCAATGTGTTTTTGAATCCTATAATCTTAATGGCGTTGAAAAAAGTGATATGGGGGAGAAAGAAGAGGATTACAGTTTGTTCAGTTTTAATGTTGCTTTGATAACTATTTTTAAAGATTTTATTATTTTATTACCTAAATCAAAGATATAAAATTTTAAAAATAATATAAATGTAAATTTTTATATGTTTTAAAGATTTGCTTTTAATTAAATTTTTCTGTGAAATTATAAAGATTGGGGTTGAATGAAAAAATTTTTTGCCAATTCCTTCTTTTTATGGTACAAAGCTATATAAAAACCGTTACAAATATTTTGCGCCTAAAGCCTAAATTGTCATCAGAAAGAATAAAAATATGTTAAAGGAAAACTATTTCCAAATTCCTTATAAGGCTTTTGGTGTTTTTTTAAAATTTAAACAAAACTATGTCTTATTTGTTCAAGGATTTAGTTCTGATTGCTTTGTTTTGTAGTTTTTACTACTTAAGAAGATTGATTGACTTCAATAGACAATTAATAACCATTTCAAAAAATCAAATAATGGTAGATTGACAAAAGGAAATATTTGGCACAATGAAAACACATTTAATAACTCACAAAAACTAGTTTCAATTGAAAGATGAATGTAAGATCTGATTTTCCGTAGATATAGAATCAGAAAATATAAATTGTTTTGAATAAATATCTAAAATTCTAGGAAACATGTATGTTTTTAATGCCGATAGAATTACAAATCATAAAAATATCTGATAGTAAATTTTTATATATTTTTCTTAACTATGTGGGTAAGAATGCTGGTTTAAAAAATAATTTAAGACAATCAAAAATAGGAATTACATGGTTAAGTAAAGAAAAATAAATAAAACAAATTGTGAGAACTAGAAAACATCATACGAATTATGAAAGCCACAAAGTATTTGTTGCCTATATGAATCCACA
>JAJQOW010001828.1:0-32229 GCA_037975125.1 Latrodectus hesperus | reverse complement strand
GAGGTGTCCTGTACAAATATGCACCTGATTCAGGATCTGATGAGGCTCAGCTTATCATTCCAGAAGATGCAAGAGAGCAGATTTTTAAAATTCATCACGATGATTCCACCACAGGTCATTACGGTGCTGAAGGCACTTTTGATAGAATTTCTAGAAGGTACTACTGGACTGGCATCTGGAAATACATCACCAATTATGTGAAAGATTGTATAGAATGTATGCGATACAAGCCCTTCAACCAAACACCTGCTGATCTGCAGCAGACTCCAGTACTATCCCAAAGGTTTGAGACGTTATCCATTGATTTGTTTGGCCCTCTTCCAGTTAGTCATGGGAAAAAATGGATATTTATAATAGAAGATGTTACAACAAAGTAAATCGAGCTATTTGCCTTGGAAAATGCAACAGCTAAAGAGTGTGCTGTCAATCTTATAGAAGAAATCTTCATGAGATATGGAATACCACGCAAGATTATCAGCGGAAATGGACCACAATTTGTTTCTGCTGTGGTGCAGCAACTATGTTATCTCATGAAAATGCATCAATCCTTTACCCCAGTTTACAATCCTCAAGCAAATCCAGTTGAAAGGAAGAACCGTGATTTGAAACCTCGTCCTGCCATATTAGTCAAAAATCGGCATGATAGCTGGTCCGAGAAACTCCCTGCAATTCGATTCGCACTGAACACTTCAAAGTGCAGTTGAACTGGAAAAACTGCAGCTTTTCTCAATTTTGGACGAGAGCTTCGCACAATTTATGATGTTACCAACGACTTTCGTGGTATCATCGAAAACGATGACTTCGTCGTTGAAATGTATCTAAAAAAATTGGAAAGATTTACATCTGAAGCCAAAGAGATCTTTATTGAACAGCAAAATAAAAGCAAGAATTTTGCAGATTACAGAAGGAGACCAGCTCCTACATATAAACCAGGAGATTTAGTTTTGATTAGCAAACCAAATTTAAGTAATAAAAGTGCTGGTGCAGCGAAATTTTCGCCTTGTCGCGATGGACCATTTATCATCGTTACTCAAAAATCTCCTGTATCGTATTCTGTGGCAAACACAGATTCTCCAAATATACCAATAGGAGTATACCACATTTCGGAATTGACTCCTTTTCAAGGAAAGAAAACTTCCCCTATCTAAGTTTTGCGCAGAAGAGGTAAGCCAACAAAAATTAACTGTCCTAAAACTCCCACTCCTGCCATAGCTCATGCTCAAGAACAAAACCATTCCAGGAAATCTCCTGCTCACCCCTGGTCGGGACGTCTTCGGGGTCAGAGGGGGAGGTTGTAACAGATACATATTAACTATGCTGACAATAGATGGCGTTACTGGCCAATACACAAAATATTCTATATCCAATAGAGTTAGAAGAGAGAATAGAGGACTGAAGAATGGAAGCCGAACCATCCGGTTCCTATGTAACCTTATTATTAATTATTAAATATTTTCTTTGTAACTATTTTTTAATCATGTGTAATGTCGTAATAAATATAATTTTTTTGCCTAATTCTAACTCCATTTTCTTACGTCCCCTACAATTTCTTAATAATCTATATAACATTCATGTTGGGTACTCATGTTTCCAGAATGGAGCTGAGTACCATACATTTGTAATTCCTCGGTGAGTGTATAAATTTTAGTTTATTTCTATCTTGTACTGACTGAACTTTAAATTGTACATTACTTCGATTTAATAAAGAATATTAAATTAATAAAACTTATTTAGTATTCAAACTGTTACTAATTTTAGTATTACTATAGAAGTTTTAGTCTGATTTATAAATTACTCCAAATATTCAATATAACTACCAAATATCTGAAACTATATTTATCTGTAATTTTTAATTAATATTTCTATTAAAAAATCATAAGAAAATATTAGAATTGTTTGGTTTCAAATATCTTTTGAAAATGTAAAACAATGCAAATTATTCCTTTCCAAACAGTGTTTAATCTTTCTGATATGGCATGAATCTCAGTATTCTTTGCCTAAAAGTATATCAATATGTCAGTTATGTAATTTACTTATTATGATTAATTATTTCTTAAAGGTATGACTAATAGTAGTTTTAGTTTTATATTTCTGTAATAATATATCATAAAGTTATATCCTATTGAAAGTTGTTTTTATGAAAAATTTCATGTTTTTAATTTATGTTTAATTACACATTAAAAGAACACTAGCTTTACACAATATGGAGCTTGTGAAAAATTAATCTAGATTTTTCACAACATTTATACCAACTTTTAAGTCAAAATACAATACTAAGAATTATTTTACTTATGTTGGACATGGGTTTGTGACCGTTTCCAGAATAGGGCTATAATTATTCAAAAGTCTTCATCATGGAATGTTTTTCTTTCAACTATTCATTTCAATAATAATTTTTATGGTAACAAAAAACATTGAAATGAACAGCTACAATAATATAATTTATATTTGTTTATTATAAGATTATATGCTTCTAGTTGAAAGAGTCATCAGTTGATGTCATATACAACAAATTTAATCTTGAAACTTTCTAAAATAAAAAATTACTTTGAGTTAGAAAATATTACTTTTTATGTATAATGTATATATGTATTGTTTAAAGTGTTATTTATTGGAAAAGTATTATTTATTCTAATAATTTTTATTCTTTAATTTATAGGTGCTGTTCTAATCCTGATCAACTATAGTGAACAGACAGCTTAAGTGATTATAGCGAAGAGCAACGCTGAAAGCTGAATTCTAAAAATATAAAGAAATACTGTATTTATATGAATCTAATGCGTCATAGAATCCAATGCGGATCCCAATTTTAAAACTTTAAATAATAAAAAAATGTTTGTCGACGAATGTAATGCGCATCAATGGTATGAGGAATTCATTGAATGTTATTTTATAACAATGTATTTGTATATAAACTAATAATAAATGGTATGATAATTTTATTTAAATTTAGATACCATATTTTATATAACAATGGATTTATACATAAAGTAGCAGAACATAGAATTAACCTATTAGTGGGCTATTGTTATGTGAAACAATCATTGTTAATTACCACTACCGTATATACGGTACCTATCGTAAAATGTGAACTTGAAATAAATCGTAGCATTTCTATCTAGCTAAGAGTTTCTACAATCAGAGATTAATAGTAAACGTCTTTATTCAATAATGTTTTCATCACTGGTATCCTCGCAGCTCTCTTCATCAGAAGCAGATTCATTTCTTCTTTTCTAATCGTCACCCTCGGCGTTCCAGAGCAAGTCATCTTCACTGTCATTCAATGAATTTGAAATGTAGCATTTCTTGAAAGATTTCCCAATCATTGGTACTTCGATGCGTTTTCAGGCAGCCGAAACCCAGTGTAATTCTCCACCGTAAACAATGTGTGGTGCAACACGCTTAATTTTTCCTGTCGGGGTCAATTCACGGTTTGGCTGACAAAACCATTTTTCGTACTTCGCCTGAGCGTACCCCTTAAAAGGTTTATTTATACTAACGTCCAGGGGTTCTAACACAGACGTCATTCCTCCAGGAATATTAACAAGACCATTGCATAGGGTGTGCATCTTCTTTTTTACGTAGTTGATGAAATGACCACGAAATACGTCCAAACATTGATGATGGATTGGAGAGCCTACCGGGATGGCGTTCCCATACATTTCGGAGTCATTCAAACATTATTGATTCCCCGTCATCCACCCCTTCTCTTTGTTTCGAATCAGGATATCATCTAGGAACAGCTTTTCATTCTTGGAGGATATAGAGGATGTTTTTCGTTTGAAGATTAAGATAGGGGAAAGTTTGCACCCGTCTGCTGTTATTTGCAGCATCACTGTTACGCATCGTTTTTCACATCCCAAAATTTTGATGATAAATTCCTTAGTCCCCTTCTCCGTAATGGTGTAGTTACGAGGCATGTCAAACCAAATTGGCGCCTTATCAGCGTTGCCAATTTTCCTCGTTCAAAAATTCTTTTCCTTTCGAAAATTAATGACATACCGCTGAAATATGTTAGTAGTTTTCCCTCAAAATCTGATAGAAGCTTTTGGCATATTGTTGTACGGCTTCTTAGAGATAAGCTCATCCGCTTCATAAACCGATCCATGGCTAGCATTAAATTCTTGTTTCGGTATAATAAGAACTTCAGCCTCCTCTTTTGCTTTATTTTTTATGGCGTCACTAGTGACAGGTTGTCCATTCTTCCTCCATTCAAGTACAAATTCCAATACTTTTTCTTTAACTTTAGGGTGTCTTCCTTTGTGAGGGCCAGTGAATTTTTTTCTACTAGATTAAATTGCAAACAGTGCCAATTTCTGTTGCCGCCACAAGCGAACATTGCTCTCAGCTATGTTGAACTCTCCGCCTGCCTTTTTGGTGCCATTTTTCCAGTATAAAGAATTAATTTACGTTTGAAAGTAGCGTTATATGACATTCTTCTTTGTTTGCCATCCGTTTCGTGACTACGTACGTTAACACATTATTGCATAGAGTTTGTATCCTCTATGCAATAATGTGTCAACGATAAATGTAAAGGTAAATGTAGTGGGGAAATACAGTAATCTATTGTAACGATTTAAATTTGGTTGACGTCATCGGCGAACTGCTGACCTTGCACTCGAATCTAATGCGCACTTCAATTTTAAATACTACATTTAGTCAAAACCCATGAGCATTAGATTCGCGTAAATACGGTAACATGTATTATCTATACTGCAAAAATATATGCATTTTGTAAAATAAAAACTTTCGAATAAACTGTTCTACTGTCTAGTTAATATTTTCAGGATGTTAATATTTTTAGAAAACTTAGCAATTTTTGTTCAAAATTAATATTGAACTAAACAAATAATTCAGGAATTTGTTTTTATGTTGTTTCTCATGTAAAGCAAAAAATAATATTTGAAAATTTGACATCCAGATTAAAGTATTCAGAAACAGTAGTTAACTTTAATGGAATATTTTTATATAACTGTAATACAAATTTTGATACTTCTCTGCTAGATGTATATCAATTCATTATAAACTAGAAATATAAAATGAATTATTTTTATTAGAGACTGAAGTAGAAGGATTTTAAGTGTATAAATTTTTAATTTAGTTTCTTGTAGACAAAACAAAATTTACATTTTAATTTAATTGGAATTTATTTAATAAAATTGAACCTTTTATTTATAGAGAAAAAAATAGTGGAAAATATAAAAATATAGCAATACAAAAATTGACAGAGTTAATGAGTGTTAAACAATGCAAAAACGTGATTTTCTTTTAATATTAAACAAATCAAATTAGTATATTGCTAATATGATTATTTAAAATATTGCATATACAATAATTAGATTATATGCTAAATCTTTCATATATTCAAAATTGGCAAGTAGTAATTATTTACTTTTGATTTTTATTTCACTTCTCTTTCTTTTTGAATGTTAATTTCAACATAATCTGATTTTCATCATATAATTTGTAAATTTTGCTAAATTATGATTTAGATATTGCTTAAAAGTATAACAAATATGGCACTTATTTATTTTCCAAATGGTATGTAAAATGATACATTTCAAGCATGACAATAATTTTACTCATGTAAGAGCCAACAATTCAGCTTTAAATAAAGAAAATTCGTACTTATTGTAATAATTTAAAATAGCTTCCTTCTAATTTAGTAATTCAAAATAAAATCCTTTGTTATCATTATGAACTACATATAATGCAGACAAAGCTATAAGACAAAATAGGTCGTATCTTGGCTGCCTAAATAGGAATAATTTCGAAAGCCAAGCTTGGTCCTATCTTGGCCACACAGACTGGTCCAATGTAGGTTGCCAAGCGTGGCCGTATCTAGGCAACCCAAATTGGTCCTATATAACGAAATGTAGACCATTCAGATTGGTTCGCTTGTCGCTCAACGGTCATTTTTTGCACACGAGGGCTAATTAGACCGGGACCTACGGTTTAAAGTGGATTCCGAACCACTACAAACATCCATGCCCAAGGTGGGATTCGAACCCACGAACTGTTGAACCGAAGGCAAGAGCGGTAGACCATTCAGAATTGGCCCGATATAGACCGCCAGTACTGGACCTAGAAAAAGCCATGATTAGCCAATATAAGGCCAAGCTATTTTGTTACTTGGGAAGAGGTAAACCTAGGATCTCGACTGTACCTTCTGATGCAAAAAGAGATGCCCGAAATGATAGTGTTGGCCATTTTTTACTACAGCGAGAAAAACATCGTCGTTATCAAAGAGAAGGCTGCAAAGGAAAACCTAAAACTTACTGTGGAAAATGAGACAAAACCTTTCGCAGTCTTGCTTTGGACCTTTCCTCCAAGATTAATGGGAAATTCAACTGAAAATTTAACTATTTTGTAAATAAGATATTATTATTCAGCTAAAGTAAAATTTTGTACTGGAAAATCACTTTTCATCCTTGAAGAAAACAAGAAAATATGTAAGTGCAAATTTTATCCCCTTTATCATAGGTCCTATTTAGAGGACGGGTAAGATATCTTATATGAAATACATATTTTTTTCAAATTTTGTTATATTTAGCTTGTTTAGATTGAATTAACTTTAGAAAACATGATTTTTTTCAAATCTGGACAAAATAAGTAAATTCGGATAAAATGGGTTAAGTTCGTGATTCCTCGTTCATTTTCCGGATCGTAACAACTTCATATATTTAACACATCAAAGGGTTTGTATTACAAACCCTTTGATTGTATTGCAGAGATGGCAAAAGCAGTTATTTTTCAATAACTAGTTATCAATGTTACATTCCAAGGAAATAACATGTTCTAGAAAGCGTTATCAAATAACGGCTTTTTGGAAAGTTATTCCAAGAAATCCGTTCCCTTTGGCCTTCTTGGAAATTCTATGGAGCGAAAGGAAGCTTTCGTGGGGTGACAAAACTGGTTTTTTGAGGAAATGAGGTTTGAGGTGTAAGGTGAATTTTAGTGACTGAGCAACGAAAATCACTTACTGAAAGAAATTTTAATGATTTTTGTTATATTCTTTAATCAATTTTTTTTTTATTATTTCCTACTTTATTATACGGAAATTCAACATAGACTGATTTTTATTTACTCATTTTTTAAAATAATTGCAATAGATTAAATAAGATTTATAATTTTTTTTTTTTTTTTTTTTTACTGTCAATTGATTTTTTTCAGTTAAAAATTCTTAAGTAATGTGTATTTACATAATTTGTTTCCCAATGATCTTAACTGCTTATTAATATATTTTATTACTTTAATGTATAAAATATGACTAAATTTGAATTTTTTTAAACCAAACATAATTCAGTTTCTCACAAGATAAATTTAATTTATTCTTCAATGTAATTTCTATTGTAAATTCTTATAAATTATAACTGATGTTTCTTTTACACTAAAGATTACTATTGAGTATATCACTTATGCTGGAATAAATCTTAAAATATATCTTCTTGAAAAAAGTATTTCTCTAATTAGAGACTCTTTATAATTAAAAAATTGAATTTTGATCGAAATTTCTTAATTTTACTATCTTATCAACTTATAAATATAATCATGCGATTAATCAATATCCAAAGAGCACTACCCATCATTATTTATGGTAACATCAGTATCGAACCCACAGTTTTCAAAAAGTGAAATCATATTAATGATAATTTAACCAGCGATATACATTAAACTAACTTATATTTAATAATTAATTATATTTTACTATTTCATATAAATTTCTTTTTCAATATTAAACATTTTAATTGAATTTAATTTTCATATAAATCTGTGTAATAAAAGGAATATCGGATCCATACAAATGTCATATACTATAAAATTACATATTTATGAACATAAATAGAAAACAATATTTTATTTAAAAATAAAGAATTATATATGTAAACCAGAATACTTAGCACCTACGAGAAAATATTCGAACATAGGAATTTGCCTTTATGATAAGTTACAGAATTTTACTTCATATACATGATTTCACTGTTCTATATGCCTCAATTGTGTATTTATCTTAAATATTTTTACTAGATGAAATTACTCCTCGCGGAGAAGTAAAAATAAGAGAGCTATGTGGTATTAATAAAATGTGTGTGCGTGAATTTAAAGTACTAACAATTAAACAATATTTTTAAATAAAAATATATGAAAATTGCTTCTGTAAAATAGGTAAACACATTACTACAGTAAATAATTCAGATGCAGTTTTTTACTATTGACACAATACATAAATTTACAGTTTTTAAAATTATTTGCATATACAAAAGTTTTTGTTATAAATGAAGAATTTTATCAACTAATAAATTTTTTAATTTGTATTGTTTGATCTGCAAGTATCTTTTGATATCATAAGAACTCAAATAAATTAAATTGTTAAGCAGAATTAACATTTTTACTTTACATACTATAAAAACAGTTATTACTTGTCATTTCTTTTTATGATTGTTGAGGAATATATGTTATAAAAAATTCTATAGTTATTTACTTATGGTCTTTCAAATTAATGTAACTCTTATTCGTTTGAAATTTAATTGAAGAAAAGTTACTTTAATGTGTAAATGTTTAAAATAATGTTTTAAATAAATAGACTGCAAATGTCTATGCAAGGGAGTAAACTTGGAAAACTCTCAGGCACTCATCTTGAAAGACATGTATGCTTAAAATAATGATATAATATCATAGGTTATATATAGAGAAATAACACTAAAAACACAGAAAATAGTATCCACATAAAGAAATAATATAACTATAATTATATATCTTCTGTTAAAAATGTACTGGAAAAATGTATAAATACTGATAAAAATGTACTGGAAAGATAATTTGAAATGTGCTAGTAAAATGTATATTGCCCAAATGTTTTCTGTAAACTGTCCAGTTCACAATGGCCTTAAGAGTTAACTCTATGGCTATTGGAACAACAGCATTCTTCGGAGTGGAAGATTTTTGATCTTGTCTAACAACTTCTGAAGAAAAGGGATGATTGAATCTAATTTGTCAGTGTAGGTACTAAAAGTTTTCAAGTTACTGTCTTATGATACACATAAAACCCAGTCTCTGTTTACGAAGAAGCTTTCTCATAACGAACACATTATAGATATTTAAAGAAATACTATACAACTGCTTCAAGTTGTTGGACTTTATGATATAAATTGTCTGTATATTGTACTGAAAAGTTTTAATAATTTAACGCATATTTTTTATGGTACAAGATTTGTAAGAATACTAATTCAATTGAAACGATTGTGTAAAAAGTATCTTAGTTTACTTTTATAAAAAATCTCAAAGTTCTTAGAAATCATTAAATACTTAGAATTTTAAAAATAAATTAATAACTATTTCGGGATAAAATTTATGAAAATTTCCTTCAGATCCAAACTGTATTTAACTAAGAAATTTTAATACTGGGTTAAAATTCATTTATTAAAACTTTTTTGAAAAATACTGATGTCTACATTTAAAAAATAAGTAAAATAATGCTTCTAATAAATACTATAGTGAAATATCTTCAATTCTTACTAAACCAACCTTTTCTTCAAAATTCTTCAAAGAGCCTGAAGAAAATTCAATATTACAAGCTGATACTTCAGAATGTTTTTCGTAAATATGCAGTTTAATATCTGGTAATTTATTTTACAGTTATATAAAATTAAAAATGTTATGAGTAGTGCTAATTATATTTAAAGATTTATATTGAAATTAGATAGGAATAAAGCTACAGAAAAGATCTTTTTATGAACAATTGTTTTCCTCATAATTACAACCTAGCCTGAAAGATAAATGATAAAAATTTAGAATTTGCAGCTGTAATACGTAGGATATTAATTTTATTGTGATTTTATTTTCAAATATTAAATAAGTACAACTACATTTACAAATATACATGAATTAATTTAATATAATTATATACGTTGCAACATTTATTATCATGATTCTTAATAACTTAACAACAATAATACTTTTTATTTCAACACAAATTTTATAAATGGCTTTCTACAAGAAATATGATGCAATTCTTTTATTCCAGTACATCAAATACATTTTAGGACTGTAAAATTATTACATTAAGAATATTATTTTAATGTAATCAAGTATATTATCATTTAAAATAATTAAAATTTTATTTATATAAATTAATTTTAATAAATTATGATGATGCTTTCTAAATAAATAAAAAAATTATAAGTCTCAAAAAATTATTTTTACAATATATTAATTCTTAAAATAAATTTCAAGTATATATTATTAGTTTGATCCAAATTTTATCGAATGGTACGTTAGTTTCTTCTTTTAATCTTTATAATTTATAAAAATTAATTCCCGAAATTTGGAATTGAATTAAAAATATTTCACGCTTGCTTTGATATGCGAGCATAGTTTCAAGTTTCTAAAAAAATGCTTCAGCTTAATAAAAAATTTGCTAAAATTCAGAAAAAATAATAATAAATAAAGGCTGAAAATAAATAAAATGCCCGTAAAATATTAACATAAAATGTATTTTTAAAAATTCCCATTTTTACAAATGTTTTAATCTTTTTTAAAATGAATTATATTTATTCATGCATCCGCTTTTCAGTTAACCTTCCTTCATCAGAGTGAGGAACCGAAAAGTATACATTCTTAGTTGCTAAGCAACGCAACGGGCCAAGCAAAAGCTTGGAATGTGTTCCCGAGTAAACTCAATGTCAATGTTAGTTAGAAACCAAAACAACATAATAACAACTTAAAATTTCGTTGCGAAACAACGATATTGGCTTTAAAGTTTCGGAAGTTCTAAAATAGCGATAACAGCCTTAAAGTTACAAAACAACGAGAACAGCTTTAATATTCCGGAAGTTACAAAACAACGATAACGACTTTAACGTTACAAGACAACGAGCACAGCTTTAACGTTACGAAACAACGAGAACAGCTTTAACGTTACAAAACAACGAGAACAGCTTTAACGTTACAAAACAACGAAACAGCTTTAACGTTACAAAACAACGAGAACAGCTTTAACGCTACAAAATAACATAATGTGGAAACGTTCTGTTGTTGTTGTTGCTTATCCTCCATGTCTGACGGAGTCAGACTAGATCCACGAGTTCGTTGACTGTAAGGAAGTCGAAGACTAAAAGAGGATTGCTAAAGAGATCCTCCCTAGAGAGACCCATGCAATCCAAAAGATGCTCAGGAGAAGCCTGATGATTTTGGCACTTGGTGCAGGTGACGAAAGTTTTCCTGCCCTCATTGAAAGTGAGGCACTTAATATGACCGCTAGCAAGTCTTGAGAGAACAGTCCGGGTACGTCTGTCACACGGGAGGTCAAGGGACAAACCCGGTTTTGATCCCTTGTACCAATTATGGGTGGAGGGTGTTTTCCACTCCTCCGAGATTTTTGATTTTTCCCGGGAGTATAACTCCAGAAAAGTAAGTGTGGAAGAAGGAGTATTTGAAATCCTGCAACCCCCCTTAGCAAGATTATCGGCCATTTCATTCCCGTGGAGATTCACAACTGAAGGTATCCATTGCAAGTGAACATCATGATTAAGTGAAATGAGTTTTAATTTAAGCAGGATAGAGTTGCTGATCTTGTCGCCTACAAGAAGCCAATTACTAAGATGGTGGAGAGAACTACGGCTGTCAGACAAGATCCATAGGTCACCATAATCCTCTTCAGAAAGAATAGCTTCTAGTCCCAAGTCTATCGCAATCAATTCACTTCTGAAGACAGAGCAGTGATTGGGATTACGATGAGAAAGAGTGAATTTGGTTTGAGGGGTTTCAATATATATGCCACTACCTGCTAGAATATCAATTTTACTACCGTCAGTGAAGATTTTGATGGCATTGTTAGGAATGTGGCTTAGGTTTTCCAAGGTCAGTTGTCTAAGATGTTCAGGGATGTAGTCTTTCTTATTAACATGAGTACTTAAGTTAAAGTGAAAGTAAACCCTGGGGAGTCCTTCTGCAGGATTCAAGCAGCATTGTAATGAGTTGGGTTCAACATTACTATTAGGTAGTTGAAAAGAGACGGCCAGACTGAAAGGGCTGTCCTTCTTTAATCTTTGATGATTACTCCAGCTGTTAAGATACTTGGAGGTCTTGTTGCAGAGGCCATAACTAGAGAGTTTATTATAGTATTTAACAAGACCAGCTTGTCTTCTAGTATGAAGCGGCTGCAAGTCGGCCTCAAAAAGAACAATATCAGAAGGACAGCTATGTCTTAAACCAGTGATAATCCGGGCAGCACTTAATTGAACTTGTTCTAACTTCTTATGGTTAGTTTTGGATGCGCAACAATAAATTGGGAAACCATATTCAAGTATAGGCCGAATGAAAGTCATATATGTTGTTCTAAGGGTTGTTGCATCGGCTCCCCAGTCGCTACCCGCAATATATTTAAGAATGGTAAGACGTTTTCTACTTTTCAATACAATGTGTTCGATATGCTTGTTAGTAGTGCACTCTTGATCCAGAATAAATCCCAGATATTTGGGGTGCTTCTCATAAGTGAGATTCTGTCCCTCCAACTTCAGTTGTGGTTGATAATTATATATACGCTTATTGGTTGTGAAGAAAGTAGCAATTGATTTGCGAGGATTAAAACTGATTTTATGTTCCTTGGCAAAGTTGGACACAGCTACAAGAGAATTATTAATTCTCGATTCAATATCATTAATATTGTTTCCTGAGCTCCAGAGTACTATGTCGTCTACAAACAGTCCCACCCTAACTCTGGTAGAATTCAGTTTTTCAATGCCAGATAAAAACATCGTGAAAAGAGTAGGGCTAAGCACTGACCCCTGAGGAACAGCTTGGCTGAGCTTAAATGGTCCTGAAAGAGACTTGTTAACCTTCACCTTGATAGATCTGTGTTGTAGAAAGTCTGCGATCCATGTTAAAGCATTGCCACAGATTTTGAAGTAATCGTGAAGTTTGATAATCAGTTTATCTTTCCAAACTCTATCGAAGGCCTTTGTGAGGTCCAGAAAAGCGGCCACGGAGTGGTGAGTGGGTTTGATATTCTGGGCATCTCTAATGGATTGACAGAAATATAAAATTTGGTCTGTAGTGCTGTGACCTTTTCTAAAGCCATATTGCTCACTGGGCAGTAGATTGTTTTTTACCAGATAACACTGTACTCTTATTAAAATCATTTTCTCCATGATTTTGCAAGGCATGTTCGTCAGTGCGATTGGTCTAAAATCTTCAGGAGAACAAGAATTCTTGCCAGGTGTTTTGATTGGGATGATGGTGGCTCTTTTCCATTCGGTGGGCAGTCGACCCTTAATCCAAGATTGATTGAATATGTCAAGAATTCTGATTTTCCCCTTCTGACCAAGGGAAACGTTCTACAATACAGCAACGACTTAGAGAGATTACCATTACAGGAACGATTTCAGCAGTTAAGGCCTGTTTACACGTTCCGAGTTTCTCGTCCGAACTTCTCGGAACCCGTTGCCATCGCGAAATCGGAGTGTGTAAACACTTTCTCGGATGTCGAGCTCCGATCTCGGAGAGAAGTAAAACATGTTCTACTTTTCCATCCGAGATTTTCGTCCACCGCCAATCAGCTTTATGGAAGAGTGACGTCATCGAAGAACACGAAAATCGAATTTTTCATCCGAAGAATTTTCTTCGTCAAACAGTTGTTTCCTTTGTGGGACATTGACAAAATGAATTGGGCAAAAGAACAAATCGAAATTCTAATTGAAGAATATAAAGGGTAGACGTATTTATGGAATGTAAATTCTGTTGATTATCACAAGAATTTCAGAAACAAAGGATACGTAGAGCTGTCTGCTGTATTAAATATATCATCAGACGAAATTTAAAAAAAAAAAAAAAATTATGAAGCCTATTCTTATGTGAACAAAAAATATTTTCTTCTATTAAAAATTAATAAATAAGATTTAAATTATTGTAATTAATCTGCATTTTCTGATGAGATGACTTTAATTAACACTGTTCTACTCCTATACATTTTAAGGAATTCAAAATGATGTAAATAACTCTAATCTTAAAGCTTTTAAACAGGTTAATGAAAATAAAAATGAATATAGTGAATCACATTATTCCAATGATTTGATAAAAAAATGTTTGGCTTTAAAATAGTTTTTATCAAAACATTAACAAGAACTCTCTAGAAAAAAGTTATGATTTGAAAACCAATGAAAATCTTTTATTTGCAAATTATTGTCATTTCTATGATTTTTTTGTTTCTTTCTTAAACTAATAAATCATGTTTATTAGAATAATTAAATAATAAAAAGTCGACAAGTCTAATAAAAATTTTCCCTTATTCTAATCAAAATTTTTTTTATAAGCAGCAATTGTTCCATGCAAATATAATTGAAAAAACTAAATACATTAAGAACAACTTATTGGTTTTATCAATTTTGTTAACAGAATATTATTATTTAATTAGGTTTAATATAAAGGCATAACTTTTTTGTTCAAATTTTCATTGGTATTTATTTGAATATTTGATGGAGAAAAATATTGCTTAATTTAGTTATACATACATTATTATGAATCAAATGGCCTCACTGAAATATTTTTTTATATTTTTGAAAAATTGACTAGTGTTTTTGTGAGAAATTATTAATCATTTTCATATAAGCAAATTAATTTTCTATTATCTGAAAACAGTTTCTAAAATCTCTTATAAAACCAGTCTTAAATCCAGTAGTTTCCTCACTGTTATAACACAAGTAATTTCTTTTAAGATGTTAAAAATCTAGATTTTGTATAATCAGCTAGATGTTTTTTAATTAACAGCAAAATCAAAATTCTTAATGTATTCTTCCTATAATTGCATGAGTTACTTTCTTACATCATATCATTTTCCATAATATTGAAAACTTATCAATATAAATGTTTTTATTATAAGTGGGCAAATTATAATATATTGTGTATTTTTATTTAAGCATTTATAGTATTCTTTTGATTATATTTTGTATAAAAATATAACTGTGAAGGAATTGAAACATTTTATAAGTGTACTGAAAATGTTATAAATATTAATATTTTACTTTAATTAAAGCAAGTTTTAGTTTCAAGATTTTTAATGTTCTCTGCTATTTATTAAAGTAGATACTCAATGTAAAAGAAAGGAAAAATTATGTATAGATATTTCCTTTATATATATACATATATAATCTATACATTTCATGAAACTTTTAAGCCTATTTTATTAAGTTTTTAAATTATGTCTGATTTTATTAAAGTGTTTCATGTGTAATTAAAAAAATAACATTTATGTAGATACATTTTTTAAATTTATTTTTCATATTCTGCTGAAATTGCAGACAAACTGATTTCTGTATTTCATTTTTTGATGATTCTGTATTCAAAAATAAATGCAATTAGTGGAATGATGAGCTCTCATTGTAAAAGTGTTTACAGTTTTAATTGCAAAAATTATTAATACAGACACATGATGGCAAAAATGGTTAATATAGATTTTAGCCCTAATTCAATAAAAACATGTTTCTAAATGAAACCTAATCTTTTTAAATTATCTTATAATTTACTTTAGAATTTTTAGTATCCATATTTGCTTAAATATGTTTAAAATGTCACTCAATAAGAAAGATCTCTTTTTGAATTTTTTTTTTTTTTTGCTTTGATCTACAATACTATAAGTTAAAATATCAACAAATTCCTATCACAAAAATTGTTTTGACAATCTATTGTGCTGATTTGACAGCCAAGGTTCAGTCCACACTGATCTATTATTACTTTTATTTTTTTTTTTCGATAATAATGAAGCAATAGCCACTACCGTCATTATTGTTACGATTCTTAATTCCTCATTCATATTAAAAATAGAGATTAACTAAATTGAACAGCAACAAAGGAAGCGAAATAAAACAGCAATAAATGAAAACTAAAAGCGAAACTACGATAAACGTTAAAATATCGAATCAGAGAAGTCGGAACGTGTAAACACCACTCTCGGATCGATCGGACGAGAAACTCGTTTCTCGGTCTTGATGACGTCATATTGCAAATTCGGACGAGAAACTCGGACCGTGTAAACAGGCCTTTAAGGAAAAGAAAAACGTTATCTTAATAACATAATTTTTGAAGAACGCGTTATTTATTTAACGGTTATTTGTTGATAACGACTCTTAAATAACAGTTCCATTAAATAACGGCCATCTCTAGTTTTTAATTTAACTTTAACTGTTACATTGACAAAAACAATCTTACCTCAAGTGAGAAGATTGTCATTTGCCGATGAAATTTAAAAAAAATCTTAAAATGTTTTTGAATTGAATATAAACGTCGTGAAATATGGTAAAAATTGTATTCAATTAATCATTTACGTTTCTTTTTGGTCAAGCCATTCTCTATCCAACTGATTTCGTCAGAAACTCCAAAAAATATAGAATTAACACACCTAAGTTTATTTTAAATTATATGCTTTCGGAATTAAAATTGCATTTTCCCCTGTGAAGGTGTACGATAATTATAAGCAAATCATCAGCATTGTTATTTTGTGGAACATACTTTCTCTGTTCTTACATATTCGATCATAAATGTCACAATCGAAATGTACAATATAATTTTAACATGTATTCCCAATCAGATTTTAATTATTATGTTTTGCATATTAGCTTCATGTGACCCGCAACTGAGACTTAATGAATGCTAGTGTTTTGTTTAGATGAGAAGGATATTAAATGCTTTTTATTTATTTTTAGTCTTCTGATGACCCCCTGGCAACATTGGAAGCTTTAGCTAGTGAATTTTTCTGTGACACTACAACAAATGAAAGAAAAAGACAGATAGGTACACGTTTTGTTTCTACTTTATCTTATGAAATCAATAAATTAATTTCGTAAACATATTGATTTTTTTATCCTGTGAGACTCTTGCATTGTTAATATTTTTCATCCTATATAAACTAATGAAATTACTATTTTTTTTAAAAACTGTCTTAGTTTTTATTCGAATTAAAACTGTTTAATGTTAATTAAGATAACACCAACTTACTTTGTAAGAGTATACTTCTACCAACAACTTCATATTTTACTTCAGCTGTTATATGATTAACTATTATGCTTAATACTATAAAACTTGTGGGGATACTTCCAGAAGTAGGTCTATTGCTCAAAATGCTTCCCTAAGATGAACTATTGGTGAAATCACTATCAACACCTGTGTATAGTAAATCTAAGAGTACCTCCCTGACTAAAAGGTGTTAGAAAACATTGGTCATATTTAACTTTTAAAAGCAGTCTTTCATCATAATTGGATTGTAAAATGTAATGGGAATGGAAAAAACTTAGTAGAGAAAATCAATAATTACCTTAAAGAAAAAAATTTCAAAAATATTTTTTTTAAATGCTCACACACACATATATAATTCTAATTTTTTATTTTAAATATTGTTTTATATAATTTTTGTTTGATTGTTTTTTTCCTTATGTTTTCAAAGTTATTTCAATTGAATCGGCATAAATTTGTCTATTAATGAAAATGAAATAAAGACTGAAACAAAAATTATTTAATATGCCTGGTGGAAAGTGTCTTTTATATGACCAATGAACTCTTGAAACTATATTTAATAGTTGTATTTGTTTTGAGTAAGTGTATAATTGAAAAGAAATTGTCATGCACATTTTGAAATACTCAATAAAATAATAAAAAAGAATCTATTGAAAATGTCTAAAAACTCTAAAACAACTCATTATTATATTAAAAATCCAGTATAATATACAATATGTGGATTATTTAAATAAAAAATTAGCTGTATAGCTGTAAATTCATTGAAGACTTTTGAAATAATCATTAATAATTTTAACTTAAATAAAAATAGTCTCATTAATGTTTGCAATTATTTATTTTTATTACTTACAGAAATGAATGAAAAATATTGCATGTATATAATTATATGCATATTTAATTAAGAACAATTTTTAAAATAAATTAAAAAATTTTGGAATTTTTGATTTGACTCCTGGAAAACTCCTTAAAACACGTGGAAATTGATTCTTGGAAATCTGTACGAACCCTGATGTATAGTAAGACCCCGCTTAACGCTGTTTCGGTTTAACACTCTTTTATCTCAGTCCAGGGATTACCCGAAATTTTGCACAGCGTTAAGTTTCTAAATAACATATCCAAAACAGTGTAATTTTGTTTCTTCTTTGGTGCTGTGCTGTTTTGATGCATTTTTATCATTTGAAACATTTGATGACATTATTGTACGTATAAATTTATAATATACTATAACAATTAATACAGTGACAAATATTATGATCTTTGGTTTTTATCATGGGTGATAATAAAAAACAATAAAAGAAAGCAACTAGAAAAAGCATTTCACTGGAAATTAAAATGCAAGTGATTAAAAATTAGATTCTGGTGAACGTCAATCTCAAATTAATGCTGCATTGAATTTGGCAACTTAAACAATAAGGACAATTCTTAAGAATAAAGAAAAAAATACCGTTTTTGGTAACTGCAACTATGTCAAGCTCTGCAACTAGAATTACCCATTCTAGAAATAACATTATAAAGGAAATGGAAAAACGACTGTCTATATGAATTGACGATGAAATTGAACGCAATATGTCATTCAATTTATCATAATGGAAAAAGCTGGAAGAATTTTTAAATATATTCAGTCTGAGGCAAGTGACATAAGTGAAACTTTTATTGCTAGTCAAGGATGGTTTAATAGATTCATACATTGAAATAATCTTCACAACATAAAGATTAGAGGAGAAGCAGCAAGTGGTGATACAAAAGCAGCGTCTGAATTCCCAGCGACATTAAAAACAATAATTGAACAAGGAAATTATCCTCCAAAATTGGTTTTTAATGTTAAGATGAAACAGGCCTGTTTTGGAAAAAATGGCAAAATGAATATTTATATCCTGTGAAACAAGCATCACAATTTAAAGCTGTAAAAGATCACTTAACAATTCTACTGGGTGGTAACGCAATCAGAGGTTTCAAATTAAAACCACTACTAGTTTACCACTCCATAAACCCAAGAGTGATGAAAGGCATATCTAAATCAACTGTACCTGTAATTTGGGTGTCTAATAAAAAATCATGGATAACTATGAAAATTTTCCACGATTGATTCACTGAACATTTCTGCCCATCTTTTAAACGTTACTGCGAAATTGAAAAACTTGAACAAAGAGCACTACTATTAATTGATAATGCTCCAAGTCATCCAACAAATTTATCAGGCTTAACAACATGGATTCCAATCTAAGTGTTTTTCTTGCCACCTAACATAACTGCCTTAATCCAACCAATGAACCAAGGCATTATATCCAATTTATTACTTGCGGCGAACATCTAAGCAGATGTTTGAAAAAACAGACGGAGAAAAGAAGCAATCAATAAGAGAATTTTGGAAAACTACAATATCATGAATGCTGTAGAAAACAACTTTCGAGGGCGTTTGTAAAAAGGAATTGGACCACTATAACTGAAACTGTGGACCAATTTGTTGAAAATGATCCAAATTTTGACAGGAGTTCAAAAGCAAGATGGGTTGTGATGGATGCTTTATCCACTTATCAACAACTTCTCACAGAATGCAAAAGAAAAATGCAATCTACATTAGATGCCTTCTTGACAAAAAGGCTGAAAATTGGAAACACAGAATAGACTGAATGATCTGATTGACTTAGAATTTTATTTGTTTTTATAAGTACATTCATTTATATTGTTTTATTTTTCTAAGAAATAAATGTGTGGTTTTGATCGTCAATCACATATATCATCGTAATTAATTTAGTTAACTACATAATTTATGTAATTAACAATCAGTATATCATGTAGTTCAGCAAATTATGTAATTAAGCAATAATATCTCTAAAATATTGTTTTAACTATAATCTATCAATACCAGTCCGTTTTGTTTCATAGTTTCTTTTTTCTTTTTTTTTAATTCTTGATCCAAAGTTGAAGATTTGTAAAGCATGTTAGTTTCTTCAGCAATGAAGTATAAAGAAAATATCCTCAGATAAAACAAAGCATTTTACTCATTATTTTATTTATGCTTCAATAGTTGAAGTTTTTAAATTTAAAAATAATATGTTTGTTATTTGCTTTAGTATTATGGCAAAGCAAGGTTAAATAACTTTGATGAATAAATGCATATGTTGTCATCAAGAAAATAATCCTTTAATTCAAAATTATTATAGGAATCAGCACCATTATTTGTATAATTTACTTTTTTAAATTATTCAGATTTTTTGATTTTTTTCGTCTGTCAAACCCTTAAAATATAGAGCATTACAATTATTTCTGTTTAGTTGAAAAAAATTAATATGAATATAATGAAAAATGTCTATTTGTAATAAGGACAAATTTTCCTAAAGAAATGAGTATTGCACCCAATTTTTTGCCAAAATATTTTGATTTTCTACTTTCAAATTTTATGACTTTCAGACCCCAGTGTTTGGTAATTAAATCTTCTTTAATTCTGTGAATGAAGTTTGATTGGAATAATGTCTGGCACTTGAAAGGGGGATGAAATCCCAAGGTACAACCGGATTCTGAAAATTGACTTTCACAGTGTGTCACTTTTACTGCCAGAAGGAAAAGCATATCATAGAAGGGAAAGCATATCATAATAAATAAACAATGAATATATTTGCTATATTTAAGCTGAAAATACTTTTTTAACATGCAAATTAAACAAAAGTGTTTACTTGTAAAAAATTGCTTACTTGTTACAGCAGAAATGAGTAAATAAAATAAAGTAGTAAGCTAAATGGTATGAATCTAAAACATAGGTTCCCAAAATGATCCGTGGACCCCCTGGGGTCCATAGGAGACCACACAGGAGTCTACCTAGATGTGAAAAGGAAACGGGTTCACAAGTTGTAAGTAGGTGTCCATGAAAAATTTTCTGGTTTTCATAATAAAGAACAAAAATTTTGGCTTGAATTTACTTATCAATGTAGGCATGTAGCATCATTCACTAGGTAGACACTCAAAAATATTCAAGATTGTGTTCAAACACAGAATTGAATAGAACAATAGATAATTGTACAAGTGTACACCACATGTCGAGACTTGCAAAGCTCCGCCCGTGTGCCGTCTCATTAAAAGTATGACTATCTTTTATTGTTGATTTACATTTCAGAGTTCATTGTTGATTTTTTTGTCAATTGTTGATTGTTTGTAATAATGTTTATAATTTTGTATAACCACAAGTATTATTTTAATAAATAGGACACAAGAAAATGTGCTTCTTCTTCTTCTTCTTCTTCTTAAAAATTGAGTTTGTATGTCATTGGGCACCTCTGCTTTTATCAGCATTTTGTACCGTTAACTCCAAACCCAATGTTTCCTAGTTCCAATTGCTCGGGTCACCCACTTTACTAATAAAGTCCAATAACCCTTTAATGGAGTCTAGGTGCAACTCTCTAGTATGGATGAAGCCTAAAGAAGTTAATTTAGGGAGGGCAAGAGCCTCACATTCGTAAATGACATGCTCTGCCGTTTCCTCTTGCGTATGACATTTCCAGCAGATAGGGTCTTGCTGAAATAGTCCCATCTGGTCAGAAAGTCAGTCATGCTAGGAATAGCTTCCTGAATTTCACCAGAAGAAGATGGTTTAGAGGTCATTTCTACCTCAAGTGAAGGATTCATTGCTGCCCCTTTACAAGATTGCCTCTGAGTTCCCTTGTCTTTTTCAGCAAGGTCTACTTCAGAGGCTTCACCTGCAAATGCAGAAAGGTTTGTTATTACTTGTGTCTTTTCAGCCACAAGATAACAATTAAAAAGCTCAGGTAATATAAGTCCACCCAGCATTGCCTGAGTTACTGGGCAAGGCAAATTACTCTAGAAGTTCGCCAAGCAACTAGAGGCTCCGTTAAGACACCAATACCGCGGTGCCAATTAGCCCTAGGCACGGATTGCATAACACCAGGGTTTACGGGAGCTGGTTCGCGGCCTCTGATTCTATATTCAAGGCTATCCTGTCATTCCTACAGGACATTCGGCTATCCACCACCTGCCGACGCGCCTGGTGGCTGTGCTCAAGCCCCAGGAAGGTACACGTACCCCCTGGTTCCAGGAAGAAAATGTGCAACTTTTTTTCTTAACACCCCCAATTTAGGGTGATATTTTTTAAGAGTTTTGGGAATACAGTAGAAATGCAGCAGCAAGGGGTCTACCGAAAATAGTAAAAATTTAAAAATGGTCCACAAGAAAAAAAGTTTCGGTACCCATGATTTAAAACATAATTCAACATAATTTTTTCCTCAAATTTTTTAAGTAATACTAAGATAATCAATACAGTTTTTAAAATTTCTCATTAATTCAAGATCTCATCAAGAATTATTTAAAAGTTAAGAAAAAAAGAGATTTTAACATTCAAATAGTTTGAAATGTAATCACATATTACAGAACACATTTCAATTAGTTATTTAATCAATAAAAGCATACACATGTGTTGAATTTTATATATTTGTGGAGTAAAAATTGCTTGCAGATAAAAATTTTACTTTTAATTCACACACACACAAAACATGTAACTGTTATATAATTCATAATGATTGACTAAAGTGACATAATATTATCTTGTAAGATAAATTTGAGACTTCTGCAGTTAAAACATAAGAGAAATGTTGCAAAGATTAATGTTACAGCAAAAAATCTAGTTTTTGTTTGTCATGTACAAAGGTAACCACTGAGCAACATAAAAATTTCATAGCAAAAATTATGAATACTTATTTATATAAACGTAAGAGAATTTAAATAACAAGGAGATATTATCATTCTTCTTTGCAACAAATGTGAGTATTGAGACACAATCAATGTAGTGACTAAACAGGATTATTTTCGTAGAATTTTAAGCAAGTATAAATTCAATTTTTACTTGAATAAATTCATATATATGATTGAAATCTGTCAAACTATACTTTTGCAATTCTAATCCATTAGATCATTCTGTTAAATATGTTAGTATTTTCTAAACTAAATAGTTAGAAAATGCTAACATATTCAACAATGGCTAATTTATGATTAAACAATGGTTACTTTTTCTTAAAGAAAATATAAATCAAATTCAAATTAAAAAGGATTTAACTTTATTTTGCTGGTAGACACAGGTTTTAAAGTGAAATTTCTCTTATAGAAATTTATCATGAATCACATGTATTATTTAAAATATTGAATAAATAGTAAATAAAATATTTTGTATTATAATACCTCAAAAACTGACTTATTTTTATTGTTTGAATTCCAGTAAGATTTAAGCTACAATTTTTTTAAATTATTGATTGATTTCTTTTAATATTGAGGTAAGATAAAAATACATTAAATTATGAACCAAATGCACTAACTATTGAAATTAATTCTCTCAAATATTTAAATTGAATGAGAAAGAAACTTTTCTTGAAACAAATAAAATTTCAATGTATATGATGAAAATTAAATTAGTTATTAAATAATTTATTAATAACTTATATTGGAAACTATTTAATACAAGAGTTTAACCCTGAAACTTTTCAATTGTTAATAAATTACTGTTATTAAAGTTTAGTGTAATGATTCCAGTTTATTTATGATATATATGTAGATAAATATAGTTTATTTATAGAAAACAAAGTATGAAAATCTCACAATGAAATTACTTTTAAAATAGAATCTCAAATTCTGATTATTTTATTGAAGTCTACATTATATGCAATTATCAAGATGCATGTTGAAATGTCCATTGATTTTTAATAGCTCTTACTTTAGAATCTGTTATCTACATTAATTAATGACTGTTAGCAAAACTAACAGTCATTAATATAGATAACAGATTCTAAATACAAGTGGCAGGATATAACTGAAAGGCTCTCCTCTTGGTTCAAATTACTTGTTATCTAATAAAAATAACCTAGCAAAAATGATGAAATAAGAATCAAAATTAGAAAGAGGATCTAAAATTCAATAATTAAAACAAAATGAAGCACAAAAGCAAGATCAAAAGAGAAAAAAGCACTCGACTATTTTATGAGAAATTTCCACCCAGTATGTCATTAACTTTGCCTAACTGTAATCAATATGTCATCAACCTCTCATCTTAGCTTGACGTCATCTTTACTCACTAAGCAATCATGTTATGATTATAACAGGATTGGTATCCCCTCTTAATAACATATTCGGTATAGAATCAGAACAGACCTACTTAATTAAGTATCCCCAAACTTGTTAAAGAATATTGGAATTGGTTACATAACTATTGTAAACAGTTGCAATATAATCTGAAGAAATATGTGCCATTGTAAATTAGCAATATTAAACACATTTATAAAATGAAATAATTCAGAGATTTTCAGTGTGTGATTGTCATATCAAAACAATCTAAAACTCAAGAAATGATTACACCCGATTTCTTTGATTCTTTCCCTCCACGAAACAGTTATTTATTCTTATATTGAATTGCAATATTTTACAATTTAGCTTTTCTGATATACTATATTTGCTGGCATATAAGACATAACCACTTTATAATGCATTTGTGAACTGTAAATCTCAATTGATGTTATTTTAAATATTAAGTCATACATCACAATCAACAGAGTAATACTTTCTGCAAATACCTAATCCATCTGGAAAATAACTCCTTGTAATCTTCAGAACTAAATGTCATTTTGTTTGAAACCTTTTAATCTGCGTCTGACTTCCCATAAACAAATTGTCCTCTGTATCATCCAGTACATTACTATTATTACCACACTTAAATAATTTAACCACTGTATAAGGTCTTATAGATTATTTTTACAGTGAGTAGCTTTTTCATAGCATCTATCTAATTCCATATAAAATGCAGTATCGGTTTATAAGACACTCTGTTTTTCAGACCTATTTTCAAAGAAAAATGTGTTTTATATACACCAAATTAGCTAGCATATAATTTTAAGTTATCAATTTATATACACATGTGCCTTAGCATCTCTATGCTATATTATGTCTCTGTTGTTTAATAAAGCAATCTGATTAAGAGCAGGATTATTCTTTTGATTAAGATGCTGTGTGTATGTCAATACATCCACATCTTTCCAATTAAAAAAAGATTGAATATAAATACTGAAGTATTTAGTTATGTATAAGAAATTTTTATATTTAAACTGGTTTAATACAATTTTTAAAAAATATTTATTTTATAAGCAACTATTTTAGTAAATATTAATTGTGCATTGCATTGATATTTGAAGCTAGCTTTTTGTTTTAGTTGATTTTGTCTTTTGTTCCCTTTAAAAAGTACTTTTTTTTAAAACAACATTATAATAAATGAAAACTATGCGCTGTTCACCTAGATTATGAGGGTATCTTTATTACTCTTATTTCTTCTTAAGCAATAATAATTTAATGCATCACAATCAACAATTTAATTAACTAAGTAAACATAAGAAAATTTTAGAATTGCTTTTATTAAATAATAATTGGAAAAAATGCCATCCTAGAAATACTTTCTGTTTGTTGTATTTGTTATGAGTAATTATATTTATATTTGAAAAGTGGTTATTATACTCATCTGGAAATATTCAATAAATTAATTGATAGGAATCTATTGATTAATTTATTGAATATTTCAAGTCAAGAATTAAAGATGCTTAAGAACTTCAATATTACCCTTTATTTTATACAATGTATAATCTAGTAATATAAAGAATATTGATTATTTAAATAAATTTTTCTTTTATTACTGTAAATTCATTTGAAGACTTTTAAAGTAATCATTAAATATAATTCTAACTTAAATAAAAAATCTTAATTTTTGCAATTCTTTATTTGTATTCTTCACAAATGAAATTGAAAAATGTTGCATATACATAATTATATGCCTAACATAAGTTAAGAACAAATTTTAAAATAAAAACATGAATATTGATACCTCCTGTAAAGTTTTTATTGGATTCCTTGAAAACTCCTTAAAATTCCTGAAATTTGATTCTTGTGTATCTGTTCCAACACTGCCAGAGTCAAAACAGTCTTTCAAATAACACTGTATAGAATGATAATAGTAAAAATGTGTTATTTATATAATTAGTTAAAAGTTTATAATAACATCTATTTGTCTTCTATTAAATTACAGTGTACAATAAGATATTTCTACTTTATTGCAATCTTATATTTTGTGAGTCAGAAGTGAAATAACATATTGATAAAGCCGAAAGTATATTCCTACTTTATGTTAAGTAAATGTGAATAGTGTTATAATGTAAATTCTTTTGTTTTTATGTTTATAAAGTTTTTTTTTAAATACATTCTTTTCATAACTGTACAAACTATCAGAAAAGAAAGATACTAAACCACTTTATATTTAAGATGTATTTTTATCATATAGATATTAATTTAGTTACTTTTAACTTTGACACTGAATCTACTGAACTGATTTAGAGCAGTTTTCTTAATTAGTACTTTCATATTCTTTTCACTTTATGATCATTTTTTAATGTTTGGTAAAACTATACAAAATATTCAATCTGTATGTATAAAAATATGCAAAATATTAATAATCTGCCTTTTAATATTACAGAAGAAGTTTTGGATAATTTTAAAAATCAACCAGAATGCTGGAAACATTGCCTAAACTTTCTGTCCAATACTTCCAATGAATTTGTGATGATGTATTGTTTGACCGTTTTAGAAGTATAAAAAATTACTTTTGTAATTTTTTTTAATATGCATTCTATGAAAATTTTAAATTTTATTGTATTTTGGAAGTCTCTAAAGATGTTTTTATTTTTGTAAAAACTTAACTACTAATGATTTATATGTTTTTATACTAAAGAAGTAAACAATATGTGTTATTCTTTGTTACTCTAACCTATCTGAATTATTTTTGATTTTCATATCTGAATTAGAGTGAACTAATATTAGTGCATGAAAAATTACTGATATTAACAAAGAACAATACAATTTTAAATGTAAATGATGAATTTTGTAATTAAAATCTGTTATCTTGCAATTTGAGAAGAATGAAGAAATGCATACTAACAAACTTTATAGTTCTGATATAATTATTATGAATATTATGTGTCAGTGAATAAAACTAGCAAATAATATAACTGTTTGACTTAAACATATCAATACTTGTAAGAATTTCTTAAATTTATTTCATTTTTTTATTTAATATTATTTAGATTGTTTAATCTTTGCAACATTCTAAAAGTTGGGAAATAAAAAAAGATGAATAATTGATTATTAGTGAAATTTTTCATGTAGATTTTCTGCAAAATCTTTTTAAATTAAAAAAAATCCTTTAATTCCTTCCTTAATTTAATGAACTAATGTTAAACTTAAAATCTACTATGATTGCTAAAATTCTGAAAATCAATCTATCTTCTCCTTTTTTCTTAAAAGTGATTTACTATTTCTTAAGTTTTGCTTTTATTAATTATTTTCATGCTAAATTACTTTAAGATAGTAAATTTTCAATAATTTTACTTTCTAAATCATTGTTTTTATTGAATACAGCTTTCTGAGATGTGAGCAATCTTTTTGCCCTTATCTTTGTCATGTCTTGCCCTAATTAAAATGCAATTTATGTAATGAAACTAGTAATTTTTTAATACTATGTAATGTGCTTGAAAATTCCAAAACTTAGTAACAAGATTCTAATGATCTCAATAGAGAATTGTTGAAAAAAAATTCAACAGCAGCTAAAACTCAAAGAATTTTTTTCCTTTAAAATGTTCAGTTGTGACTAATTAATATTAGATTTTCAAATTTTATTGCCAACCTGATTGCTGAATCGATAATTATTTGTTTTTTGATTCAACAGTTCAGGAGTTTAATTTCCACCTCAAGATTGCATATTTGTTGTGACTCAGAATGCACTTAATCAAACTAAACTCCAAATTGCAAAAAAAAAAGTAAAATATATTAAATAGTATAATTATGATATGATCTCTATTCAGAAATGCTGTTAAGGTTTCTTTCTCTCTCTCTCTTTTTTTTTTTTTTTGACATTAAATTTGCACATAAAGAATAAATTGTATTTTATTGTATATCTTGTGTACTTTATTGTTATAATTTATTTGTGACAAATGTACTTTAATGTTTAACATTAGCTTAACTTGCAAAAATTAAAGTAACAATAATTTTTTTCCTTTTGAGAAAAATGAAATAAAACTAAAAAACTAAATTTGCTTTTATTTTCAGGTTTTGAATTCCTTATTATTTATTTCGTATTATTTTTAATCAGAGCTAAAAATTAGTTTTTATCCTTAAAGTTCTACTGTTAAGATACAGCAGATCTAAAAATGAACAAAAACACAATTTTTCTACAAATTTATTAAGTAGGATTAAATTTACTTAAATAAATATATTAAAATTTTAGTATTATCATAAAATGCATGATTTTTATGGAAAAAAACTAAATCAAATTTAAATAAAATTGTTTTATTTCATTTTTAAGTTGAAAAATATCCCCCGATCATTTAAAAAGTTCATTACTAAATTCAATTAATATTGTGTGGATAACTTTTCATTGTACATTTTAAAACCATGGATCTCAATTGAATAAGATGTCATGTCCAAAAATAGCTACAGAGCAACCAACATACACCCTTAAAAGATTTTTATTATAGTAATCATGAAAATATTTGCTATCTTTCTCTTTTAATCCTCCACATACAGCTCAATTTTTATACTTTCACAGTCCTGAAATATGGGATGATTTTTACATGTTTTCTTTATCTACATATGCTACAAAGCATAATTTCATTAGCTGTTTTAAAATAATACAAGAATTTTACTTCCTTTTACATTTAAAAAAAAATAAGACATCGCCTGCTATTTCAGTGGGCAGAATTCATAAATTAAAACAATTTATGTGATATTTTTATTTTCAGATTAATGTAATTTTTAAACATTTTGTCTCAAAAACTGTTACAGAAATTCTCCTATATTAAATCTCTGACACTGTGCAAACCCATTCTTTTTTTTAATAATTATCCCACAAAAGAAGGAAAAGAAAACATGCAATCTCAAATACGCAGGAAAAAAATTCGTGAACTTTCTAGTTCCAGAGATGCCGTATGGAAATAGTGAAAGAATGGATGAAGTTTGGCACAGAATTTCTTTAATGAAAACAGAAGTATGAAATTTTAAACTCATGAGTAGCATTTTAACTGTTCCTCATAGCAATGCTGGAACTGAAAGAATCTTCGAGTGTTTACATTCTCTCTTAATTGAGAAAATAAAAAATATTTCAGACTCAAAATTGTGTTATCAGAGAGAATTTTTTCAAACAGAAATCAGTATGGCTAAGAAAGCTTTGACAAAATTTGTGATTGTCATTTATTTCTCTATTTATCATGTCATTTATTTATGTATTTATTCTCAATTAACAGATCAGTATGCTATGTTAGTTTTAAATAAAAAGAATTTTTCTTTTCAATATCTGTGTTTTCTTTTTCCTGTAATTATGTAAATCAGTGCTGTAAGGATCTCTGAGGTAAGGCATTTAAATTTAAAAGAATGGTTTACTTTCTTAATTATTATTTCTTTTTATATTTATTATGTTAGATAATCATTTTACTTTTATTTTTTAACATAGGTTACCTTAAAAGTATTAATTTTATGCACATAAGTGTATTCTTAATTTAAACGATGTGTTACTGAAATTTTTTGAAAAGGTTACTGAAAGTGCTGAAAATATGTCCGATTATTACTGATTGGGATGCTCAGAGATTGACATCTCTGTAGTTCCATCTAGCACAGAAAATAAGAGTCAAATGAAGCTTTTTAATCTACACAGAGAAATAGTGAGATCAGCACTGAAATAATTGGAAAAAATTCTTGCCCCCTGATTTTCATACGACCCATAGTCAGGAACAAAACTGATACACCACTCAAATCACGGGAGCCATATACTGGGGAGTAAAATACTTATTTGCTTGCTATATGTGTAATATTCATAAATATTTTTAAGTATGTTTATACTAATTTTTATTTATCTGTGCGGTAGCCATATACTTGGCTTTATATTAAATGCATACTTGTTTTTTGCATGAGTATGTTGTATTTTTTAATATTTATTAAATCTATATATTGTTTTTCAGCATGTAATAAATAAACTCTGGATTCGAATGCCGGGGCCAGATAAAGCTGATTTAAGAACTAAATTGAATAGTTTTATGATTAGCCATCATCTGAAAGTACCAAACTATATTACCAATAAACTAGGGAAGTTAGTCATTGATATAGGCTTGCATGATTGGCCCCATTTTTATCCAGACTTTTTTATGAATATTCATCAGGTATGTATCGTAAATCAGTTATTGTTTACTATGTTTTTAGTGTCTTACTTTCATTACATTTGGAGTTCATTCCTTTCATTACAATGTTCATTTACATTTGGAGCATGTCCAAAACGTATTTTTTCTTTTATACCAAAATGATCATAAATGGCTTTGATGATTTACTGTGACACATGAGAAAAAACTCTATCTAATGCTAAAGTACAGTTATTGTAATTACATTTTAGTTAGAAAAAAACAACTGTACAATAAAACATGCTTTCCCCTATTATTTATGGAATACTTTTTTCCCAACTTTAGTAGAAATTAACCTAACTTAAAAAATTTAAGCTCTATTATCCATCTGTTAATTTTACATCCTAGACAATATTTATAGTATATTCTGCAAGGAATTCCAAATTAAAATGTTTACAACTTTGTGTGGGTTTTGCAGTATGTGAATAGTCTGATATTTGTGTAGTCTTTTTCCCCAGTTTACTTAATATATTAAATGAATTTATTTTGTTTTGAAATTTTTAATGTTTTAGAAAATTCATCATTTAAAAGATCACAGGTTTCTTTATGAACTTTTTACAAAATTCAAGATTGATTTTTTTGAATGGAAATCATACTTTTTTCTAAGTCTTTTCAATGTTTCCTTGGGAGAAATCATATTTTAGAATTTACCTGATCATTTAGAAACATTCTGCAAATGTTGCACGCACATGTCTTTGATTTGATTTTTGTTTCCCCCTAAAGGTCATTTGTTATAATAAATTTTTGTGTTGAACAAGATTGCATGAAGAAAATTATGATTTTCATATGTAGAAATGAGTGAGTTGCAAGAGATGTTTAGGGCTCAGCCTGTCATAGCTTACTAGTCCATTTGAGACATTAAAACTCTCCAAATTGAGAGTTTTTGCAAAATCATTCTTATATCAATATATTTAATGGTAATTTTACTTTACAGTATTTATTTTTTCTTCTGTTTACAGGCTCTATTCTTTTAAACCCTTTTCTAAAATTAATGTTTTTGTGTTGTGTGTTGTGTAAGCTTAATCCAAAGAGTGTTTTTCATGCAAGTTTTTTTATTAAGCAACAAGTTTATTTATTAAATGAAGAAAAATAACTAGTATTTTTAACATGATTGTCATTTCTCGTTGAAATTGTTATGACTGTTTTCCAAATTTCTGAATTCACTAACTCTTTATTTAGTTTGCTGTTTGATTTAGGCTTATACTTCTACTTTTCAGTAACCAATGAAGTCCCTCCCACCATTTTTTCACCTCCCACTGTTCTGCAGAACAACTTTTAAATAGCAAATTGTCAGGATTGAGAGTACCTAAAATGTGATGCCATCAAGTAGACATGGTCAAAGAATGAATTTCTATGACACAATTGTGACTAAAATATTCCCTAATTTTGATTTTGTATACATGAAGCAGTTGTTGATTGAGCCCATCAATAAATATTAACATTATCTAGATCAAGTTCTCTTTAATTATGGACACACCAGTGATTATGAACTGTTGAGCACCGATGCATATATTCAATGACATATTATTTTTCCAATGTTTTTTATTTAATGTTTTCTTGAAGTTTACTTTAGCTAAATCGAATATGAAAGACAACCAGCAAATTGATGTGGTACAGCATTCTTTTTTAATTTTGGATAACGCAATGGAGTAGAAATTTTCTCTTCAGTGTCAATATCATACTCTTGTTTCTCTTTTAATATCATCCTCTTTAATGTGTTATCTTTATAAATTCTTTTATTATATAGGTGCTTCTGTTTATAAATTTAGTCGAATTGATTGCATTTCGAATTTACAAACTAAAATTGTTTCCTACTTTCAATTTGTAAATTTCTTTAAATTTAATTGCATGATATGAGCAAATATGGTAAATTTATATTGTTTCTTATGCAAAAATATTCTTTTTAATAATTTTTTAATGTTAGATTTCTATAAGTTTTTAAGTGGAGTATTAGCATAGAAAAATAATTTTAAAATAA
>JAJQOW010001827.1:0-32241 GCA_037975125.1 Latrodectus hesperus | reverse complement strand
TTTAAAGTAATCAGATTCAGCTATAGAGGTTATTTTAGGCATTTATTGCCTAAATAAAATTAGGAATTACATACATTCGTAGTCTTCTATTGAAATCATCTTAAAATATTTTATTTTCGCAGATGCGTTTCATATATTTTTTTCATATCCACTACTTATGACTTCTAGAAATATAAGGTTTTTTTTGTAGTAGAAAATCTAATTTAACATCAATATTAATTTAGAAAAAAGCACATAATTTTTCGATTAATTACTTTATATTTTGAATATTTTAATAAATGTTTTATTTACGTATTTTGACGCTATTTCGTAATATTTTATTGATACACTCAAGCAAAAATACATGTGAATAAAACAATATTTGCTTTTATTCAAACAAATTATGCCAAGTAACTTAAGAGACTTTAATTAGATTCAAAGTAATTAAGTCGAATATACGAGGGTAACTCTGAAATTTTTGAGATACGCGCAGACGCGAATTTACAAAATAAAAATAGCGGTTTAATTTTAAAGTACAAAGTATTTTAACACAGAATACTATTTTTTACTGACTTACTTCAACTTGTTTAGCGTGGAATAAATTTTAAACAGAAAAGAAAATGGAGTTGACGCGATAACATTTTCGCGCTTTGATTTTCTACGGTTTCAAAGCAGGATTCAATCAAGCAGAATGCGTTCAACGGTTGCAATTAGCATTGGGTGATGGATTTCCAGCTCGTGCTACTGTATTCAGAGGGTTTAGAGAATTGAGAAGAGGTTGCAATTTTCTTCAGGATGAAGAACACACAGGAAAGCCGCCGTCGACAGTCATACCGGATAATGTGTCTGCCATACGAAAAGTGTTAATGGATGATCATCGCTGTACCTATCAAATGATACAGAAGGAACTTAACATTGGATCCGCAGCCAAATTAAAGTGATCGAATATCCGCCGTATTCACCTGATCTAGCTATGTGCGACTTTTAGTTATACATTAATCTAAAAAGAACTTATGTGGACGTCGTTTTCATTCAGAAAAAGTGATTGATGAGAATATCAATGCATTTTTTTCATCTATTCGAAGATATGAATGGCTTGAGGCATTTAATCTGTGGAAAATTCGTCTACAAAAGTGCATTGATGCTGGAGGAGACTACTTTGAACACACCTAAAATTTTGTAAGTATAACTTTAAAAACCTAGTTGTATCTCAAAACTTTCAGAGTGCCCCTTGTATTAAATGAAGCATTAAAATATGATTCATATATATCTACAGCCCCCTACATTCAAAGACCTATGTTAATTTCCTGAAGAGAATCACACTAAATGTTACACGTTATTTCTACTGTGGAGAATTAAGATCTACATCAAAATAGGAATGAATTTCTGGAGAAATCATTGGACTGTTAAATTGTTTGCTTTCCGCAATTTCCTTAGATGTAAATCTTCTTGTAAATCCTAAGACGCACGTGCAGGAGGACCTAATGGAAAATCCCAACCAACATCCCAAGAAGCCGCCAATGTAGCTGAATAGCTCGACCGCCTAGATAAATATGGAAAAAGATATTTATCAATACATGGTTACATGAACACTCTCACATAATACAGGAAAGGTCACATGAACTAAAAAAGGGAATAATTTCATGGGTGGAAAATATAATTTAAGCATAAAAAAGTTATTAGAGCATTAATGACAAAAATTAATCTTTTCAAGGCAAACTAATTTTACCTCATTTATACTATTTCATTACGTTATGGTATTAATCTTATTACGTTATAATGTTTAAGTAATTTTATGTATTTATTTAACTTAAGCTATTTTTTATTATGTTAACGCGTTATTAACACGAAACCCCCTAATTTTTATTTCTCACACATGCTTGATATTCAGTTTTTATCGACTCATTATTCGCCCATCGTGTCTAGTGATCAGCGTACCTGATTGCGGATAGGGAGGTCCTGGGTTCGAATCCAGGTTCAGGCATGGATGTAATTCTTCTCTCTATCTATCCTGTCTTTGTCTTTTCCTTGTATGCATGAGTTTTGAATGGTTGCCTACCCTCTAAACGGGTACCTATGGTGTGTGTGTACTGAGGAAGTCGGACTCCACACCTAAATAGGGTTCAGTTGGAAAAGTGGAGCAGCGCGCCCCATAATGCCAGCCTAGCTGCCACACGACAACAACAACATCGACTCAATAAGATAATGAAAGACTGAATCACTCTTGCCCAGCCCGAGGATCGAACCTCAGATATGTGCTTCGGGACACCAGGCAATGGCATTAATCTCCATTGTTCTGAAGCTACTAAAAAGAATTCCAATCAAAGAGAGGGAATTAATGGAACATATGATTAAAATAAAGCATTCATTTCAAAAAATATTTCATATCTCACTTATTCGATATAGTATTACAATCTTACAAAAATATTTAAAATAAAAAGAATAATATTTGTAAATAAATATAAAAACTTAAACTTATAACTTTTAGTCAGTTTCACAGTTTAAATATTCCCTATAAATTGACAATTATTCAATGTATAACAGGAAAATTACAGATAATTTTAACTAGTAACTACTTTGAAATGCATTTCTTGTCTGGTTTTAATTTTTTAGGAATTACGATTTTTACAAATATTCAGTTTTTGTTGTTAACTTGTAATGTAAATATGGTTGAGTGAATCCTCTAATTCATTTTCAGAGAGAAAGCTATAAAACGTTGAATTACATTAATAATAGATCCTTAATAAAGAGAGGAAAACATTAGGTTATTAGTGGATTTTCTGATGATTAAAATCAGTGAATTAATGCAAGTTTGTATTGAACCTGAAACGCAGGTTACACAGTCATTATAACTTAATAAAAGTTCTCTAAATAAAAGATAATAAACAGAATTAAAATTTAACTTTATAAAATGGTACTTAATATTTTTCTTTCTGATAAACTTTTAATTTAACTGTTATTTTAACAGAGTACATTTAGTTAATTATTATTACATACATCATTAATAAATTTATTAAAAATTACGCTGTACTCACTTCATATTGAGGCTTGTGAATATATGTAAGGATTTGTGGTTCATCAATCACTTGAATCAAATTTCTGGAAGAGAGAAAACACATAAATCTGTCAGTTTAGGCATTTTTTTTATCGCAATGAATTTCTGTTTTTAAATAATAACTTGATTAAAAGATCTACATGATTGTTTAACAGTTGACTAAACAGAAATTCAGATATTGTAAAATTATAACCTATCACCATTTATTTTTATTTAAATTTTTTAATTTGTAGTATTATCAAAAGCTAAGTTTGGCTAAAGTTAGAAACATAGGTAAAATATAATTGTATAGATTCTAAAAAACATAATTCCTTTTATCTCTTGATTATAAATTTTTTTCATATTATAAAAGATTCAATTAAGAGTTTCACAATAATTGCGATAACTAAATGAATAATTGTGGAATAGCTTAATATTGAAGAATACTCTTCAAAAAGATTCAAAATTATATAAAAATTAAATAAAACACTTCACTAATAGGTAAAAAGAATTGTAAGAAACGAAAGAGTTATTTTTAATTCTCACAACATGTATAAGCAACAACTCTACCACCCAGTGAAGATAAAAAAAATTCGAGGCATTCAATAAATAATTAAGTGATATTGTAATCAGGAAAAATAGATTTAATGGAGTGAAATAATAGAATCATAATATATTTGCTATTAAAAATTAAGCTTATTATTTATATGCATATTCTTTAAGCCGTTTCATTTAAGAATATTGAAAGTTATTTATAACAAGTTTTTCTATTTAGTAAAGTAATCGTATTGTAAAAAATTTGAAAAAAAAATCATTAAGAATAATTTCATATTTGGATCGAGGTGAAAAAATAATGCTGTTACTAATGACACTTGGACAAGCCACTATGCCTTGGCTATGCGAATTTAAGTCAATTGGGTCTTTCGTTTTTAATCAGAGTACCATGAAGGTGAAAGTACGACTTTTGCTTATCAAATCCTCCGATAGATGGCATCACCAGAGGATTTACTCCCTTAATTTTGGTATTGATCTGAAGGGGAAGTAAATTTCTCAAGACCCTTGCACGCATGGCAACTGCTCAAAGACTGACCACAGGACTTTCCACAGATTTAACTAGCACGTATCGCATGTACTCGGTTGGTCTTTGGCGGCATTGGGATCGAATCCCACCCTTATGGATGGAAGGCCGATACACTAACCACTAGGCTACCACGGCCCAAAAAATAATGTAAATTATTACTGCATTAATTTTTTTAATTAATCAATGGCCAGTACACGATAAAATAATCTAAAAGTGTCTTCATATAGAAATATGTAAAATGCGAAAATTTACTGATAAATTATGGTATGCATATTTTGTGAATAAATTTTTGTAACACATTTTCATGACCACATGACGAATTATGTAAAAGAGCTTTTTTTATCCTTAAGATTAAATAATACACACATCATTTTTAAGTACATAGTAACATTAATAAAAATTTTAACAATGAAGAAACAAGATTTTATAATTATTATAATTTCAAATTTTAAAGTTAATTCTAGATGAGTAAATGTTAAGATAATTCAAGAAATGAAATTATTTTCTGAAGAAATTAATTTCCAGTCATTCAGTAATATTTGAAAGAATTTAGTGAGAAATTTATGAAAAAATTACATTTATTAGATCAATAAGGCAAAACAGAATTTTAAGTAATGAGCTAATAAATATTAACCACATATTTTGATATAATAAGTAAATAGCAATAAAAACAATTTCGTTGTAAAAATCAGAGATTTTTAAACTTACCTGCCATAAATATTACTGGGCTTCAAGAAAGCAGGAAATAAAATAATATTTTATATAAAATAAATCCCTTATAAATCGAAATAATTTAATTTATAAATAAATTTTTTATTAATTAATCTTATATTAATTAAAACGATAGGAAATTAATACACTATTAATGATATTATACTTACCAATTTTTCATATGGTTGTTCTTGAAGTCTGTACACATATTTTCTTTGACTAAATTAAAAAAAAAAAGCTACTTATAAAGTTTATTTTAAAATAAAATTTATTTGAATAGTGTACATAAATTGAATCATATTACATAATTAATGTACATTTATTTCATTTATATGAAGACAGTATCACTTTACTATATTTCATAAATAAATTCTGAGAATAAAAATTTCAGTAACAGTTAAAATACTAAACTAATGTTTTTACTTCAAATGCTCATTTGTCAATGTTTTAGGTAAAATGCACTAATTTTCATAAATAATTGAAGAATGAAATGAAAAATTGTGTTAATCAAAATGGTCTCATTAAATTTTCATAAAACATGGTCAAAGTAAATAACACACAATAAAACAATATAACCCGAATGCGAAAGATTTCAGGAAATTTTCTACTCATAAAATTACCTGAAATTACACAATAATAACTCAAAAAAGCAATTAAAATTTTAATTCATTTGTGCAAACCATTTTCTTCCTTCATCTGCTGTGATTATTTCACTTGATGGAAGGCTATATGTTATTACTAGTTTTTGAAATTTCCTTAAACAATTCATCATTTTGTTTCAATTTTAGATGCTGTCAAAAATGTTCCTTAAGAATAAAATTTTCTCCGTGTTTTTTTTATGTAAATTATCAAGGAAAACTACTATTCAAGATTATATTGAGAAAGTCTCATTATTTTTTTGACATATAATGTTCATTTGTCAATGATTTAAAGTTTGATTATGAAATAAAACCCCATTTATTGGACGATAATATGAAATTCCGTAATTGTCAGAGGGACTGAAAATTTGAAAAAATTGTAAAATTATTTTTATTTACCCATTTAATATTTGAAATGGCTTATTTATTGTGTTGACGAAATTCTTATAACTCAATTGACAATATTTTCCAATACTAAATTTTACCCTGCAATTCACTAAAATATGTTCAACATGAAAATCGGTATAAGTATGATACCCACAGCAGAAATTATGCGCACAAACAGAATAATAATCATTTCAATACAATTATTTATATATTATTTTAATTTGAATTCATTCTCTGAAAATGTTGCTTTCTGTTTTAAATATTTTTCGCACTAAAATTGCGTATAACTTAATAATGCATATTTTTTTGATAATTGATTTGAATGAGATTTCGGTTATAAAAAGACTGAAACTCTCAATAAAATATACGCAATTTTTGAGTTTGTGGAATTTACCACACGTAACAAATTCAAATGGCTTTTAATGTATGGATGGAAGTTTCTGTAAAGCGTAGAATAGAGGGCGCTACTACCGTGAAGATCTAGAAAACTTCCAGTACGAAACTTCCTGATTACTATTCCATTATTGTCTTATACCATTGTACTTGTTTTCTGTAGTTTCCATTGATTTTGAGAAATATTCATTTAAAAGTAATTATCCTATAAAGTTTTTTTTAAATGCTGAAAGCAAATAAAGTTCGTAGTTGCTGCGTAGCATTTAGTTGCAATATGCGAGCTGGAACAAATTTACTTTCGCAAGTGAAAATATTCAAATTTCCAATGATTTACAATCCTTAATTTAATTAGCTATATATTAATTCAACTCTTAAAAATAAGACTTAAATTTTAATTGCAATAAAAACCAAGATTTGCTTAAAATATTAATAAACAGCAAGTAAATAAACACATCATAATAATTTTGTTCAACTCATTATTGATACGAATTTATATATTCTAGCATGATCAAAAAATTTTTAATAAAACTTACAATACTATAAATGCAAGCATAAATAATACATTGCTCGGTATTTGAAATGATTTATAGTTCAATCGCTCACAAAATATATTTCCTGAAATTTTGGAATAAATGCATAAAATTTAAAATTAGTTAAAGAAGAAAATGATTAACAATTGAGATAAATAATAACAAGAGTTAGTATTTGAGTTACAATATATCATTCATCAACAATTGATCTTAATATGGCTAATAAGAGCGATTCCCCGCAAAATATGATTATACATCAGGATTATTTACGTAAAAATTAAAAAAAATTTTAAAAATTTACGGGATCACTACTGATTGCTCTCGTATTAAAAATTTTGATTTTAATCGATAAAATAAAAAAAAAATTCAAAAAAGAAATAAATGCCTAAAAATATTTAAATAAAAATTTTGCGATTGCATTGATTGTCAATGGGAAGAGAGAAAACCGGAAGTATTTGAGATGGCTTTCGGTCAACTGAAGTTAGTTTTTGTTTACACTTAAAACTCCATCCATTGTCCTATTTATTACGATTCATGATTAGGGGGGATGAAATTTAGTACTTTTGAGGGATATCCAAGTAAAATTTTGAAGGATTTAAAAAAATCCTGTTTAAATTTATATACATTTTTAAGTATAATTTATTGGGAAATATTCGTAGATTCATAAATATTTTTGATTACTTAATAATTTTAATGAGATAAATTGTGAAACGAAACTTATTTGCACTCAGTTTTGCACTGTGATAGACAAAATTTCAATTGATCCTTCTCAAGCGCACTGTCACAATGAGCAGGAACGAAAGCTAAAGAAAAAAAAAATACAGATTAATCAATTTTATTTTCAGGAATGCAAAATGTGAAACATTAAAAATTTTTTGACTTATCAATTTATATGTGTGATTTATTTTAAATTACAAGGAATAAAAGTAATCCAATATTAAATTAACATTCATCAAAAATAGCATTTCACAACGAGAATTTTGTTTCGTTTATTTTTGAAAGATACACTGATCGCTCTATTATTTTGAAAATCCGTGATTATCTGGAATATTTTGAACAGTCGTTCTCTTAAACAATTTGACCTTGATTATTTGGCTGAGTCAGTTTCTAATAAAGATATTTATTTAAAAGAAAGAAATATTGTTGTTGTTACTAATGACACTTGGACAAGCCAAGCTTGCTAAGCCTTGGCTATGCGAATTTAAGTCGATTGGGAGCGTCTTTCGTTTTATTCAGAGCACCATGAGGTGAAAGTACGACTTTGCTCTACACACATGCCATAGGTACCCGTTTAAAGGGTAGGCAACCATTCACACCTCATTCATACAAGGAAAGGACAAAGACAGGATAGATAGAGAGAGCGAGTACATCCATGCCTGAACCGGGATTCGAACCCAGGACCTCCTTATCCGCAGTCAGGAACGCTGACCACTAGAGAAGTTGGTCGGCAAAAGAACGAAATTGTTTCATTTAATTTTTTTGTGTTTTTCATTTGCTTTAAATTTAATATAAATCATAAATCAATATTCCTAATTTCTTGAGAAAAAAATGCCTTTAACAAAATGATCTTAGTTATTCTGCTTCAATGATTATTAAATGAGCAATATATATTATAAGGACCATTAAATGAGAAAAAGAAATTAATCTTAGATAATAATTTAACCTAAGAAAATGATAATTTGAGCATATGATTATTAGAATACATTTTAATTGTGGCATGCTTCTTAAATTAGAGCTAAACTAAACTAAATTCCATGGCACGACAGCCCATGTGGGCCAAGGCCTACAGTGCCCATAACTGTTTTCATGACCGAGGGCCCTGGGGTGCGAAGCATATGTCACAGTTAGGTACTAACGCATGACCCCCAGTGTTTAGTTCCCAAGCATGCTTGGTACTCAGTTTATCGACCCACTGAAGGGATGAAAGGCTGAGTCAACCTTGCCCAGCCCGAGGATCGAACCTCTGACCTTTAAATTAGAGCTACTTTTATATAAAATTTCACATGACTGTACATCATATTAAAGTGGTTGTTATCATTAAACGCTTATTATTCCTAACAAGTACATACACAAAACCAAACTAATTTAAATCCAGTGTAGTAAAATTGCTTGAAAATTATAAAAGAATTTTACTGCAGGGAAAGTTCTAAGAATTAGTAAAAATTAAAAAAGAAGTTTTGGAATTCAATAATTTTCCATTTAAGCGAAACTAAACTAACAATTAAATGTAAAATTATCTTTCGAAAAATAAATACGATGAAAAGTCAAAGAAATAAAAATTATTTTTATACTGAATATCACAAAATTTATTGAAAATTTGAATGTCTGGTTTTAACAAATTTAATATATGCTATAGATAAAAAGAATTCAATTTCACCTGTGCGCGATTTTTCTAGCTTGTGTTTCAAAAGTGGTTTTGAACAGTTGAAACAAGCAAAATCATAATTTGCCCAGCAGCTGCTTATGCAGACCTAACAAGAAATATCGGGAACATCTATTAGTACTTTGGTAACTCCGTAAATAGCATATTTGAAAATATATGCATAAAAGAACTATAGAAAATTATGTAAGCACTCTTCTTTATTTAAGAAATTGATAAAGCAGAAAGCATCTCAATATTTACTTTCAAAAATAAGGATATTTTTTAAGTAAATGTACCGTGAACTTGCAATGGCTCTGTGGTTAGGCAGGCTTTTTACAATAAAATATTTAACGTTTAATCGTAGACATCGTTGTACAACGTAAGCTTTAATTACTTAAGCGGTACTTCATGATAAGATGGGGAGTTATTAAACTTTCATTTCATCATTTTAAATTGAATTTTAATTATAAAGATGTAAATTACATTTGTTTTTATTTCCTTGCAGTTTTATCGTAAAATATTAAAATATAAATAATAAATGACATATTTAATTTCAGTTTGAATTCTTATAAAAATAATTCCGTTACCTGCTTTGACCTTGGACCAGTTTTATTATTCTTTATCCACTGAAGTTCATAATCGCGGCAATTTGTTTGGTATGGATGAGGCAAAAAATGATTTTCTTCCTGGAAACGTATCATTGAACAGCTTTAAATTATGAACTCATTTAGTAAAAATAATATTCACAGTTATATAAAAAATGCACAAAGTTTTCAGATGCATTTTTAAATCTTGCCTAACTATTATGTCATCATAACTTTATTGCTATTAAAATGTTCTGAATTCCAGCAGACAAAATAAAACTTGAATCAACTACTTACATTTCTTCAGTTAAAAAACTAAACTCAATGGCACGACAGCCCATGTGGGCCAAGGCCTACAGTGCCCATAACTGTTTTCATGACCGAGGCCCCTGGGGTGCGAAGCATATGTCCCAGTTAGGTGGTCAGCCTAACGTAGGAGTTAGCTCCAGTGTTTAGTTCCCAAGCATGCTTGGTACTCAGTTAATCGACCCACTGAAGGGATGAAAGGCTGAGTCAACCTTGACCAGCACGAGGATCGAACCTCGGACCTGTGTCATGGGAGCTGAAACGCTGCTACGAGGCTCCTTTTTTCAGTTAAAAAAGTAATAATTATCATACTTTTCACTGGTAGTCCCGGTGGCATGGTGGGTGAGGGAATGGTTCTCATTATCATAAAGAAATGAGTTCTAATCTTGACTGAGGCGAAGATTCTTCGTGTACATTAGAAGCAGCATGGGAACGTTAAATAGGTCGGGGGTGGCAATGTCTTCCAAGTGAAATGATACAGAGGGAAGCGGCAGGTCAGGTATTCGATGGGTCTGTTGCTTGCTTCCTGCTTCTAAATTACGAAGGCTGCCTTCATCTATTTGGTGGAACCCATCTGAGGGCTTGAAGCATGCTGGACCTTTTACTCATGACTTTATGCATAACATTTGATTACTGTAGACCGTAAACAATTCCTCTTTTCTGATAATTCTTAGTAAAGTTGTTTTCAACACGGTAGACAAACTAAGGTTAATTAAAGGCATATTCACTTCTGAATTTCATTTTCTCGAAAAAGATTGGTATCAAAAAGATGGACTTTTGTACCATATTTATTCTTAAAAAAAACTGTAATGTACTGTAATATAAGTAAAAACATCTTTCTTAACGGTGATGTATAAATTCTATACAAGTCATTTAAACTTGGTAACTCAAAAAATCGAATATCGAAACTCAATGCTTCAAGATTATTCTGTAATATTTTCAAGGGTTACATACAAAACGCGTATGTCACGCGATCACGTTACCTCAATTCAAAAATAACGGTTAAATCTAAACCAATCAGAATCAAGAATGGATTTTAGAATAACGTCTAGGGTTACCATAAATACAACAACATCGCCCAGCTTGGCGATAATTCAAGGGGCACCCTCAAGTATAGTCTAACCTTCTATTCAAACTCAAATAACAACAAAATAAAAATCCTTAATTTAATACTATTTTAAATTTTGTTCTTTAATTTACAAGAAAAGTTTAGGTATCTATTAATCAACTTACCAATCGTACATGAATTTTGTAATTTTTTTCCAGGCTCCAACACAAGTCCATCTGAAGTGGGATCCACGATTTCAAATGGAGAATGTATTGCCAACACTGCTGAAGGCATTGCTAAATGATTGTACGTCTCGCTTTCATTGAGGTTGATAAAAGATTTACTGATTGATGTGGCCTGCATCATGCCTTTAACAAAAGAGGGCTTGTATTTATCATTATTTTAATAGATAAAATGGGAATACAGAAAAATTATTAGTGCTTACATATGTCTCTACACATAATTTAATGTTAGTTTTTGAACTTAAGCAATTTATCCACTAAAAGAGATTTGTAGAAAACTTGAAACACGCGTTTCTGTACAAATTAACAACAATACTAAAAATTCTAGCTTATCTTATACAGTTGAATTCCAGTCATCCGAATCACTTTCTGAATTTCAGGAAAATAAATTAGGCTTAAGAGGAGAAGAAAAAGGAGAAAAAAAGTAAGAGAAAGAAGAAGAGGAGCGAGAGAGAGAGAAAGATTGAGAGACGCGTTACTTATAGAAATATTCTTCCTCTCAAGTCCCACAGGCTGCCTCATAGTGTGCCGGTGAGGGGGCTGAGTGGGTGAAGTACGTCGGGAGAGTAATCTCCTGGTAGGGTCACCCAAGGCCACTCCACTATGTCCAGCTAAAGTCTGGGGCAATGGAGCAAAGTCAGACTTCTACCCTTGGGTTCTGCCTTGGGTGCTCCAGGTACTCTGTACCAACAGAAGCTGCTCTTACACCCCACTTTTGATGAATCTTGGGTTACGTGCATTGGGTGTGAGAGAGGGGACATGGATTTGAGACCGGAAGTGGTGCTTGAGAGACTGACCATTTTTGGATTCATGGGGCTGGTGTGATGGTACTGTTACGCCAGTCGAGGAAAAGCAGCAACAACAACAGAAACATTCTTTCGAAAATTCCACGATGCTCAGAAGTTAGTGTTGAAGATATGAATGAATGGGTTAGGAATCTGACCCTGTATTTAAAATTGCAAATGATGGTCAACTTATTGGAAGTGTGGATGAAGACTTTGACCTGAGGTCAAAGTTGAAGTAGACACGGGACTATCAGCTACGGAAGCATTTGCCGACCTTGAAACTGCGTTGCAGTTGTTGAAGCCCGAGTGTTCACGTGCAAATTCTCACTGTGTAGTGCAGTGGTGGCCAACCTGCGGCTCTTTGAATAGTATTCTTTGTGTGGCTTACGATAAATATACCTGAGTTCAATTTTCCTTATTGTGTTATTATGTTTAAAAAATTATGATCTTATGTGATTCAAATAGCTTTTAAATTACTGACAACAAATATGAAAGACTAAATGCAACGTTGTAACAAATTTCATTGTCGTCCAACTTAAGAATGGTATGACTCATCGAAAGCTGCACAAACGAAACTAAACTCATTGGGGGTAATCGTCAAACACCACACCAATTTTGAGTTTGGTAAATTTCCATTGCGAAGCCCGGGGGCTTAGTGGCAGCGTTTCACGCTCCCATGACCAGGTCCTAGGTTCAATCCTCGGACTGGGCAAGGTTGACTCAGCCTTTCATCCATTCAGTGGGTCGATTAACTGAGTACCAAGCATGCTTAGGAACTAAACACTGGGGAGTCTTACGTTAGGCTGACCACCTAACTGGGACATATACTTCGCACCCCAGGGCCCTCGGTCATGAAAACAGTTATGGGCACTGTAGCCCTTGGCCCACATAAGGGCTGTCATGCCATGGAATTTAGTTTAGTTTAGCTCTAATTTAAGAAGCATGCCACAATTAAAATGTATTCTAATAAGCATATATGCTCAAATTATCATTTTCTTAGGTTAAATTATTATCTAAGAAACATTTCTTTTTCTCATTTAATGGTCCTTATAATATATATTGCTCATTTAATTCTTAGAATTTTCCCTGCATTAAAATTCTTTTATAATTTTCAAGCAATTTTACTACACTGGATTTAAATTAGTTTGGTTTTGTGTATGTACTTGTTAGGAATAATTAGCCTCTAATGATACCAACCACTTTAATATGATGTACAGTCATGTGAAATTTTGTATAAAAGTAGCTCTAATTTAAAGGCCCGAGGTTCGATCCTCGGGCTGGGCAAGGTTGACTTAGCCTTTCATCCCTTCAGTGGGTCGATTCACTGAGGTCCAAGCATGCTTGGGAACTAAACACTGGGGGTCTTTCGTTAGAGTGTCCACCTAACTGGGACATATGCTTCGCACCCCAGGGCCCTCGGTCATGAAAACAGTTATGGGCACTGTGGGCCTTGTCCCACGTATGGGCTGTCATGCCATGGAATTTAGTTTAGTTTAGCTCTAATTTAAGAAGCATGCCACAATTAAAATGTATTCTAATAAGCATACATGCTCAAATTATCATTTTCTTAGGTTAAATTACTATCTAAGATAAATTTATTTTTCTCATTTTATGGTCCTTATAATATATATTGCGCATTTAATTCTTAGAATTTTCCCTGCAGTAAAATTCTTTTATAATTTTCAAGCAATTTTACTACACTGGATTTAAATTAGTTTGGTTTTGTGTATGTACTTCTTAAGAATGATAAGCCTCGAATGATAACAACCACTTTAATATAATGTACAGTCATGCGAAATTTTATATAAAAGTAGCTCTAATTTAAAGGTCCGAGCTTCGATCCTCGGGCTGGGCAAGGTTGACTCAGCCTTTCATCCATTCAGTGGGTCGATTAACTGAGTACCAAGCATGCTTAGGAACTAAACACTGGGGAGTCTTACGTTAGGCTGACCACCTAACTGGGACATATACTTCGCACCCCAGGGCCCTCGGTCATGAAAACAGTTATGGGCACTGTAGCCCTTGGCCCACATAAGGGCTGTCATGCCATGGAATTTAGTTTAGTTTAGCTCTAATTTAAGAAGCATGCCACAATTAAAATGTATTCTAATAAGCATATATGCTCAAATTATCATTTTCTTAGGTTAAATTATTATCTAAGAAACATTTCTTTTTCTCATTTAATGGTCCTTATAATATATATTGCTCATTTAATTCTTAGAATTTTCCCTGCATTAAAATTCTTTTATAATTTTCAAGCAATTTTACTACACTGGATTTAAATTAGTTTGGTTTTGTGTATGTACTTGTTAGGAATAATTAGCCTCTAATGATACCAACCACTTTAATATGATGTACAGTCATGTGAAATTTTGTATAAAAGTAGCTCTAATTTAAAGGCCCGAGGTTCGATCCTCGGGCTGGGCAAGGTTGACTTAGCCTTTCATCCCTTCAGTGGGTCGATTCACTGAGGTCCAAGCATGCTTGGGAACTAAACACTGGGGGTCTTTCGTTAGAGTGTCCACCTAACTGGGACATATGCTTCGCACCCCAGGGCCCTCGGTCATGAAAACAGTTATGGGCACTGTGGGCCTTGTCCCACGTATGGGCTGTCGTGCCATGGAGTTTAGTTTAGTTTAAATTTGTCTCCAATGCAAATGGGCAGTTGACATTGTGCTCTGGAAGAAACAGCTTGTATCAATTTTGATGCGGATATATTTTGAAATCTGGAATTTTTGGTAAGTTAAATATAATTTGTTTCATAGTATCTAATAAATTTTTTACTATTATAATAACATAAAACTTGCATTTTCTAAATTTTTTAAATTTTTTTCCAGTTCTTTTAAAAGTATGATGAAAGAGAGGGAATATAAGAAAAGATAATACGAGCAAGAAAATAAATGTTTTAATAATGAGTGAAAGAAAATTTATTTTTTATTGACAATAACAGAAAACATTATGTATTATTTGTAATTCTACAGTCAAAAGTTATAAAGCTAGAAAATTACGTTGACATTAGGAAACCGTATTAGTCAGTATTAGCATAACCCGTATAGGGAGAGCTTATTAATAAGAACTTGGAAGATGTAAATAAAGTTTTAGATCCAAATGTTGTTGTTGTTGTTGTCGTGTGCCAGCTAGGCTAGCAATATAGGGTGCGCTGCTCCACTTTTTCAACTGAACCATACTTTGGTAGGGAGTCCGACTTTCTCAGTACACACATGCCATAGGGACCCGTTTAGAGGGTACGCAACCATTCAAAACTCATTCATACAAGGAAAGGACTAAGACAGGATAGATAGAGAGAGAAAAAGTACACCCATGCCAAACTGGGATTCGAACCCAGGACCTCCTTATCCGCACGCTGACCACTAGACAAGTTGGTCGGCTTTTAGACCCAAATAATGCAGCATTGCACAAGGTTGTTTGGCAACTTCCCATCCCGAGACACACAACATCTCAAAAAGTTATTGAAAAAAGTGTTGTCATCTATTATTCACCAAATTTTAAAGAATTATGATGAGAAGTAAACTAGATGCTTAACTTTTAATATTTAAATTCAATACACTTTTATTTATATATGTTTCAAACAAATATGATTTCTGTAAAACATAAAAATTATTACCTTTTTTGTATACCTTTAAAAATACGTATTTAATTGCGGCTCGCGAAAAATTTCCAATTCTGAAAATTGGCTTTGACTATCAAGGAGCTTATTCACCCCTTGTCTAAGTGGACACACGACTTGGCTGCCCGAAAACGGCCTTAATCTGACCAAGATGCGGTGGTGGTGGAACTAGACCAGATCCATGAGATCAAAGACAGCCAAAAAGTCCAAAAGCAGATGTGGACTTTTCACAGCCTCCTCAAGAGAAAACCCCAAGCACTTCAAGATGTGTTGCGGGCAAAACGGAATATTGCCGCACTTGGGGCATGTTGGGTATTTTCTTTCACCGTCCTCAAAGATCATACACTTCAAGTGGCCAGTAGAAAGTCGAGACAGTGTCGTCTGATGTACTCTGGATGTAGAAATAATGTTGTGGCAGTTCCAGGATGTCTTTGCAAGTACCAAGGATGAGCAGGAGGGTCAGCCCAGGTTTTAGAAATAAGTTGACCATGACCAAGATGTTCAGCAAGCAATGACTTTCATCCACAGCGCTGTACATAAATACTACATTAATGTACCGTCCTTGTAAGTACCTTAACATGTAGCATGCGTTGCATTTTCACTGAATTGATTAAAAGTTCTTTTTCGTTAAAAATAGGTAGTTTTTCTCTCATTTTTTGAACACACAATAATTAATTAAAATAGACTCTTTTTTTGAAAAGTTCAATTATCCGAAAGGGTATCATTTCCAATTGGTTCGGACAATTGACGTGACTCAATCGAGAATATGTGGGATCATCTCGTTCGGTTTGTTCGTGGCATGGATCATCACCCACATTATCTAGCGTAGTTGACCACGGCGCTGGTGTTGGCATGGATCAACAACTCAAGGATCCCCTTCAATTGACTCTCTTCCTGGACATCTCGAAGCAGACAGGTGGTTATTATTGCTTTTAACAGGTGGTTAGACTCTAGGCCCCGAAACTGGCAGCCCTCATACAGAAAACTTTCGGCACTATCTATCTAGGACACGACAACAACAACAACAACAAGTGGTTACATTAATATCACTGGACTGTAATATGTTCTTTGTTTTGACGTGAATGGGAATCGAATGTCGTACATATTTTATTCGTTATATCGAAAGATTAAATACGTTTAGAAAAAAATAACAATACTCTATTAATATTTGATCATAATATTCGGGACATTAAATTTAGTATTAACAAGAAAATATTATTATTTTTCATTCAATAATCACAAACAATTAATTCTATTTCATGTTATCAATAAAGTATACCGTGGAAGAATCCCAAAACTAATGTTATTCCTTTAAACTATTGCGCGTATAGTATTTTGAAATTTAACTTATGAGGTCTATAGCAAAAAAATAGACTATATTAAAATTTATATTATCATTTAGTAAGGGAAATAAGGAAAGGAAATCACACAGTTGTGAGACATAGTCTTTTAAAAAATAACTTGAAATAAATTTCTCTGTTATAAAATGATAGAAGTGTAAATATATAGTTCAGAGTCACAAAGAAGATACTGCAGTAATTTTAAAAGATCTGGTGCAAACACTAGTTAAAACAAGCAGAACACAATGAATTTCTATAACAAACGGTAATTTTAAAATTAGATTTTCTTAATTCCTAAAAAGAATTAAATTTCTACTGAGAAACCTCCAATTCTATTTAGCCGAGGATCACGCTTAAAATGAAGTGTTTTTTTATTGTTGTTGTTTCTCATCCCTTTAAACTTCAGAGCAAGAACCGGTCCATTGACCTTGAAGAAATCCATTACCAGTAGGGGATCTTGAATCAGGTATAGCCATCCGAGATAAAATTTGGCCGAGTGGCCTGTGCAGAAGAACACTCAGCGTAAATTTTGAAGTATTTAATACCACCAATAAAAGTCATTGATGAAAGATGACCACTAAGGAATCGGATAAAGGCAGTTTGATCTTATCATGTACCATCCCGAGTCCCCAAAGAACTTACTCTGATATCATGGGTGCACCGATGGGACCAGGTCAATTAACCAGGGGGGAGTTAGAGGCAGCCTTTATGGTCAAAGACATGGAATACCGGCGGCAGAAGACTGACTTAGGTTCGGAGCACACAGACTTTTGCTGGACATAGATGTGTTTTTCCTTTCGGTAATTATCGTATTGATATTTAGATATTGTAAAATAACTAAGAAGTTATTAGAAGGCCGTATATTTATCTGATAATACAGGGTGTCCAGAAAAGGACTCCCTGATTTCAAAATTAAATATCTCGAAAACAAAGATAGATAGAGGAATGCAGTAAAAGGTATGTTTATTGTGAAAGCTGTAAGAATTTTATACAGCAATTTGAAATAATAGTTACAAAAGCTGCTAACAGATGGCGCTTTACAATGTACAGCTCAAATCAGCATACATAAATGAAATAATCGTTTGAAAACATTCTTTGGAAAAAATCACATCACAATGTTTTCAACGCTAACCTCCTTTCACGCTTCAATAGTTGAGCTTCGGATCACTATTTACACTAAACATTACGTATGGCGATTACATCGCCATCTGTTTGCAACTTTTGTAACTATTATTTCAAACTGATGTATTATATTCTTACAGTTTTTACTATAAACATACCGTTTACTGCATTCCTCTATCGATCTTCGTTTTCGAGATATTTAATTTTGAAATCAGGGAGTCCTTTTCTGGACACCCTGTATTTTAAGTGTGTAGTATATTAGATAATGTTAAGACAGACTTCAAAGATAGCATTTCCGATATTATATGTTATGATTCTATAGTTTTCTGCTCTGTTATGTGACTAGTGAATGTCATTGTGGAACAAGTTCAGTATCCCCATACACATGGCTACCGCGGCGAATTTCTTTGTCACCAAGTCGCCAAGCTAGGCGCGCGTTTATTAGCACGGGAAATTTCCCGAAGTTCGATCGAAAAATAAGCATTTCAGAAAATTTAAAAAGGGAAATAAATATAAATAATGGACTTACTTGATATGAAGTTAAGCTGACATGCCGTTTGGTATATTTATTTCGACATTTTATTCGTTTGTCACCACAGTGTCACATTTCAGTAAAAATAATTATCTAATTTTACAAAAAAAGCATGCAAAAATATTTTTCTAAATATATGCACTTTATAAAATTTAAAAAAAGCATGCAAATACTTATTTTTCAAATATATACATTTTTTTAAAATTAAAAAAAAACATGAATAAAATATTTTTTTTAAATATATACACTTTTTAAGTAAATAAAAATGAAACACGAATACAATAAAAAAATACATGTAAGCAATATAATTTAAATAAAATAATTACACCTCTTCCAAATCCAACTTCCGTTAAAAAATTAATATTTGCGAATCCTAAATTAATTAATAATTTAAAATCCTGAGCAATTTGAACTGAAAAGAAATCTATTAACAATTCCGGGTATTCCAACTGTTAGTCTAGAGCTGGAAAAAGTAAAAAATCCATCATTATTATCTTTAATTTTTGCTAAAACATGATTTGTTGATATTTTTCAACAACATTTTGAACATAAGACATTTTTAATTAAAACAATAAATATAAAGTAATTAAAACAATAAACAATAAAACGATGATAATAAATTAAGAAAACGAAATAAGGGAAAAAGAATATTTAACGATTTTAAATATATAAAATAAAATATATCATTTAATAAAAAAATGTATATTATAAATAAACCAAATAAAAGTAAATAATGTAAAAGATATTGTAAAAAAGAAAAATTTACGATGTTTGGACACTGGCGACAACGAAACACAAATGCGGGAAATCCACTAATTTCAGTAACAACAACCAGCAAATGTAAAATCATTACCAATTAAAACGTAGAACGAATAGCAAAGAAAGTTCTCGAAGTGAAACTAAAAAAGCTATTGCCACTAAAAAAAGGCACATATATAACGTAAAAATTATTTAAAACACGAGATAAACGGAATCTGGCAACCAAAAAATAAAATAGTAACAAAATCTAAATTTGGCAACACTACAATAAAAAAAAACCGGCAACACTACAACGTAAACAACGGTTTCCAGATTTGGCGAGAAATCATCTGTATGGGGATACTGAATTTATACCGTCATTGTTACGTATAATCTCAGGTGTAAATTCTGAAATATTTAGGAGAAAGTAATAAATTCATTTAGAAGAACAGGATTGGGAGAACTTGCCGTAAAACTACAAATAAAGGTTGAGATTCCATAATGTTTTGATATTTAATATTCAATGATAAACTTATTAAATACTATGTTATTTTATTCGTAAGTACTTTAGAGAAATTTCCTTTGAATTGAGGTTCTTTTAGATCTAATACTTTTCGAACGGAATGACATCAGTGTATAAGCTTTCTAACGACTAAAATTAATAAACATAACTGTCATCAAAATTTTCACACAAATATGAGTAGGGTAAATTTGCCGGTTCTAGAACAGCGGCGGCACCGGCGGCACGGTCGAGTTGAGTTGAGATGTTTTCCTCCTGCTGCTGAGTTGAGATGTTTTTCTCCTGCTGTTGAGTTGAGTTGTTTTCCTCCTGCTGCTAAGTTGAGTTGTTTTGCTCCTGCTGCTAAGTTGAGTTGTTTTGCTCCTGCTGTTGAGTTTAGTTGTTTTATTCCTGCTGCTTAGTTTTAAATATTTTTTAGAGTCAGTGCTGCCATCTAGTGCCAAAATTATAAATTTGATATAATTTAACAAAATTAGAAAAAAATAATAACAACGACGGATTATAGGATCGAACTCACAAAGTTAAAAAGTATTCGTGGATCAACGATTTATTTTCATGCTTTAAACCGTTGATCCACGAATACTTGACCATCCTATAGAATGCATGGGTATTCAACCAGTCCCAATGTAATGAAAACTCCCCAGGAAGTCAATTTGCGGCGGCACCGGCGGCATACTTAATGAGTCTTTTATTTCAAAGTGATTATCGTCTTAATTGTATTAAATAGAGACCAACATTATCGTGATTCCAATTGTATATAAGTGAAATAAGTTTCATTTTCGGAATGCATTTATTTCAAATAAACCTGATTCTTTTCTAACACGTGCATTCACTTCAGTTTCTTTCTCTATGAGAGTTGAGAAGTACTCTTACTCGATTTCTATTTGGTAATGGAAATTTGTTTAAAATAGGTGGCAACATGTCGGTCAAACAGGTTTTACCTTGTGAACGCATGCTTACACAGTGTCGCTAGCACGTTTGTCAGACAAAGTATTTTCTGCATTTTAGACTTATTCTTTTCCGAAAACTCAATTTATTCAAAATACTCTTAAACATGCCAAATGCTGCAAAGAAATTTCGTTTTGATTTTTATACTGGTGATATTACGGAGACATCTTCCTTTGTACCGTCAAAGTCCTATCCTAAAAACTTTTTTCATCTGGGTGATAGTGTATTTGCAGTAGTGAATTCTTTTAATGGATCAACTCGAGTGCATATACGAAAATATATTGAAAATTCTACAGGATCTCTACTTCCAACTAAAGAAGGCATTTCCCTCACACTGAAGATTTGGGATGCATTGAGCGCACGTTTGAGATTATTTTTAACTTCTAAACAGAATAAAAATGGAGCCACACTCTTAGTTGAAAATGACGTGTTTTTGTCGAAACTTGGTGAAAATAGTGGTGTTGTGCAACGTATCTACAAAAGAAAAGACAATTCTTTTCAATTTATGCCTAATCATATCCAGCTAAACCAATCTCAGATTAATAAGTTTACAGATTTCAATGAAGATATTGAAGTGATTTTAAAAGAAAATCTAATAAATTATACCTTACGTCATTTTGTACACTTGGAAATTACGAAGATGCCACTCCTTGACATGAGAAGTTTTAACGATGATCCAGACAATCAAAAAGGGTTCGATGATCTAAAACTGGCTTTGTGTGAATGCTTGAAAAAGCATTTTTTAACAATAATATCTGATATTATTGATTGCATTGCATGTAAAAGCAAACTAGTTGCTAACAGCAATCATGAATGCATGACTTTAACTTCACTGGATAAATATTCTTTGTACTTTCATGAGGCATTATATGCGATGAGATGGAAAGAAATCGCAACTGATTTTGTGAAATCTAACTTGAATTATCCTAATTTTAAGAGAATAGTAATTGATTTTGATTTCTTTGAATCTTTAGATGTTAAAGAAATGTTTGTAATTATTGAAAAACTAATTTTGAATGAATAATGTTCTTTTGTTTTGTATTCTCTTATTTTGCAATAAATGTTCATGTTTGAAAATTTTGTATTTATTTTTATCATTAAATGTTTAACATAATTTCATACAATGATATTTCATAATAATGTATTTATGTTTTATGTTATTATTTTCTTAATAATCAAGTAATCAAACATTTTATTCCAATCCAAATAAATTTATTTAATCCACATATTCAATACATTTTCAATATAATATTTCAATATAACAATATAATTTTTAATTTAAAAAAATAAGATTTAAAAAAAATAGATATTATTTCAATCAGTTTCTCTTAAGGAATAATGTCCAAAAGCAAGAGTAGAAATACCATCTTCATTTATATGACGCTTTTCATCATTAAAAGACAAAGCTAGTTTGTTCTGTTTAATGGAAAATAACTCATGAGATTTAGATCTTATTAAATTCATTTCTGCAAATAAATTTTTTCTGTCAAATAAACATTTTTTGTAGTCTTCAAATTTTATTTTATTTTTAAGGGTTTGTTTTTTAATTCCCTTTAGTCGCTTTTCTGATTTTTTTTCCGTTTTGTAAGCATACATTTTAGATTTCAATCCTATGAATTCTGTCATTATTTCTCCTTTATTTTCGTCTTTCATTTTCCCAATTACTTTTCTGTTCACTAAAGGCATATTATAAACATTATTAATATCGTAATCTGATGTGTCGTATAAAGAAATATTTTGTTTGACATCTGCGTAGAAATCTGCGCATTTAATTTCATAAATGAAAGAGTCTGTATCGGTGTACATTAAGCGAATATTTTCTTTATATTTATTTTTCATTTCGTCATAATGAAAAGAATACATTAAATTTTTCGAAATATCTAAAATAACCATTCCAACGTGAATGGGTTTAAAAAATTTAACTTTAACTTTTTTCATCTGTATCGCCATTAAATTTTCAGTAAATATGGATCGATGGCTAAAATTAGGTTTTAAAATTAATTTGCGCGCTTGTTCTGCTGAAGAGCATAAACGTACATCTATACGATTTCTTGTGGATTCTAAACATTTGCCAAATATGCAATTATTCATTAATTTATAAAATTCTTTATGAAATTCATTTCTCGCATTAGTTCTTAAATTAGTATTTAAATCGATATAAGATCGAAGCCACGCTGACTGCTTAAATTGAAGTATGCGATATATGCGAGTAAGTTTTAACCCTAATTTTAAGTACAATTTTAGCGTCTTATAATAAACTATTATTTTTGCTTTGCTTCTAATGTAGTTAAAAGTCGCTTTTCCTTACAATTCGGAGGCACTTTATTTTCAGGCGCGAGAGGGAAATCCGAGTGATCATCATGAAGATCATCTGGATAATCTAAATCAACTTCCAATATGTATCCATATTCTGAGTCATCGTCAATTTTTGTTACATCGATATCCTGATCGGTTCGCCATTTAAAATCATTAAGAGGAAGTGCATTACTCATCGCCCATCCGTACAAATTGTTAGCATCAAGGTAAACTAGATACTTTGATTCATTAAATGGATCATATGAAGACATATATTTATTATTTGCTACGGAATACCTGTTTGCACATTGACTTATTCCTCCCCGAATACCTCTTTCAATAAACAAAATCATGTCATAATCAGTGAATAATTCTAATTCTATTTTAGTATGTAATAACATAGCGTCCCATGATAAGGCCGGCGATGTGTAATATCAACAGGGATCTAATGAATAAGTTTCTAAGCAGATGTTACGAAAGTTTTCGAATAGGTCTGCCAACAAAATTACATCTGTTTTTAAGTACAGATCACAGTATTCACCTATATTTTTAATGTTAAATGCTTCAAAAACATTTAATGCATGTTGATAGTCATCTTCACTAATTTCTTCTTCATTTAATTCGTTGTAGAATTTTTCCCTTGGAGGTAAATGTTTCTCATCACACTTTTTAAAATCATCAAAATAATCATAGGGAAAAACTCCCTTCCTCAAAAGTAAACTAATATTTTCTGAATCAAAATGTTATCTCATGTGCCTGAATTGATTTTCATTAAGAGTTTTAATTAGTTTTTCCAAACTTGCGGGCATAAACTTCATCGTATCGAGAAAGCGAATTTGAAATTTATTTGAAACATTTTTACTAAAAGAAATATATTTTTCTTCCGTGTTTGGAATTAAAAATATTTGTTTATTGTCATAATCTAATTCTTTAATAAAAATATGTGCATCGTAACCTGATAAGTTGTGAAAAAAAACGGGTGAAAATTTTGGCATTTTCATTGCTAAATTACATCGGTTACAGCATGCACCATTAAATTTTTGCGTAACATGGTTATGATCTCTAACTTTAAAATTAGTGGAAGTGAAAACGCGTTTACAAACATAACAATTCTCCGCCTTATCATATTCCATTTGTTCGATTTCACTGAGATTTTGTAGGAGTTTAGGGTTATTGTAAATTTTTTCTATTTCAAGTGATTCTTTTTTAATCATTTCTAAAAATATTTTAGCTGCATTTTCTCCCCTGTATACTATTGGATCTTTATAAAAACCTCCGTCATAACAAATATAAATACAAAAACTTATTGGTAAATGTCTTTGATAAGTGTTTGAGAAAGAGGATTCGGGATTTGGATAACAAGTCTGAGTTTTTTGAGTAATGCATTCGAAGTCGGCATAAGCGACAAAGGGAATTTTCAAAAAATGTTGGAAATTTTTAAATGAGAGGTACTTACTTTCTTCAGATGGCATTTCTACTCTTGCTGGGGCATTTTCATCACACAACTCGTGATGACAACTCAAATCATCCTCTTTGGAAAAAAACTGCAGACAACGCCTACATATAAATTTCTTATGTTCATTTTTTGAGTGTTGGTTGCTTACAAGACGAGAGAGGTTCTTAATCCAGCAGTAATGACCACAATTGTTCTCATTTGCTATGTACAGCAAGTCAACATGTTGACTTTGTATTGAATCCGTTACATATATCGGAAATATATTTAAATCTTTTTCGTATGAATACACATTAATAGAAACATCATTTTTCTTACAAAATATTCTGATGTCGGATAAGGGGGTAGGCCAAGATATTCCCTCGAAATTCAAACGGTTTTCAAAATCTTTATAGTTTTGAACTCTATCTACTGCACGTTCAGCTGGAAAGATCGCTGAAAGAACAGCCCATTTGAAGCAACAATTGTCATTGTTTTTAACATTCACAACAGCATGTTTTGCTCTTATTTCTAAGGGCAAATCAATGTACGTTGATCCTTTTAATGGAGAATATAAATTCGTTCGAATTTCCAGTTCCATTACTTCGTCCAGGCTCCAACCGGAATCTTTTTCCTGAAAATCTACGCTTTCTTTCAGTATTTTCTCTTTCATTTCTTCATAAGTAAGATAAACATCAGTTGCAGGCAGGATAATTTTATTTGGAGTCTTGAATACAACCTTCTTCATCTGCTCACCAATTTCAATGTCTTTTTTGTATGAGCAATGCATTCTCATACTAACTTTTAACCCCTTTTGAATACTCAGTTCATTTTGAATGATGTTAAATGCTTCAGCTTTTTTCAGAACGATAAACTCTTCAATCCCGAAACTGCCGCCATCATTTTTCAAAATAAAGGTTTTATATCTTCTTTTGAAGGCACTTTCTTTATCTTCCGGCTTCTGAAGTGAACCTTTCCCGATTTTGGAAAGCATCTTCTTTTTAAGGCGAGATGTGTTGGTTGCTGAAGTCGATGGTGCAGGTGTACCGATATCAAAGAATTTCCGTCCTGCCCCTGAATTATCAGAACTCGAGGCTGTTTTTTGCTGAATCTGATCATTTACTTTTGAGGTCGATGGTTGTTGATTCATTTGAAGGGTTGCATCATCAGAATTGAAACTCTCTGTGGCTCCTGAATTCGAATCACTTCTTACTTTCTTACTGCAGTTTTCAGTTTGTTCCAATTTTCGCTTACAGTTTACATTTTTCCGATGCCTAGACAAATCATCTTGTCGAGAAAATAATTTTTCACATTTATCACATGTCCATTTCTTTTCACTATGAACAGAATTAAAATGTCGATTTAAATCACTTTTCCTAGGATTGGAATAAAATGTTTGATTACTTGATTATTAAGAAAATAATAACATAAAACATAAATACATTATTATGAAATATCATTGTATGAAATTATGCTAAATATTTAATGATAAAAATAAATACAAAATTTTCAAACATGAACATTTATTGCAAAATAAGAGAATACAAAACAAAAGAACATTATTCATTCAAAATTAGTTTTTCAATAATTACAAACATTTCTTTAACATCTAAAGATTCAAAGAAATCAAAATCAATTACTATTCTCTTAAAATTAGGATAATTCAAGTTAGATTTCACAAAATCAGTTGCGATTTCTTTCCATCTCATCGCATATAATGCCTCATGAAAGTACAAAGAATATTTATCCAGTGAAGTTAAAGTCATGCATTCATGATTGCTGTTAGCAACTAGTTTGCTTTTACATGCAATGCAATCAATAATATCAGATATTATTGTTAAAAAATGCTTTTTCAAGCATTCACACAAAGCCAGTTTTAGATCATCGAACCCTTTTTGATTGTCTGGATCATCGTTAAAACTTCTCATGTCAAGGAGTGGCATCTTCGTAATTTCCAAGTGTACAAAATGACGTAAGGTATAATTTATTAGATTTTCTTTTAAAATCACTTCAATATCTTCATTGAAATCTGTAAACTTATTAATCTGAGATTGGTTTAGCTGGATATGATTAGGCATAAATTGAAAAGAATTGTCTTTTCTTTTGTAGATACGTTGCACAACACCACTATTTTCACCAAGTTTCGACAAAAACACGTCATTTTCAACTAAGAGTGTGGCTCCATTTTTATTCTGTTTAGAAGTTAAAAATAATCTCAAACGTGCGCTCAATGCATCCCAAATCTTCAGTGTGAGGGAAATGCCTTCTTTAGTTGGAAGTAGAGATCCTGTAGAATTTTCAATATATTTTCGTATATGCACTCGAGTTGATCCATTAAAAGAATTCACTACTGCAAATACACTATCACCCAGATGAAAAAAGTTTTTAGGATAGGACTTTGACGGTACAAATGAAGATGTCTCCGTAATATCACCAGTATAAAAATCAAAACGAAATTTCTTTGCAGCATTTGGCATGTTTAAGAATATTTTGAATAAATTGAGTTTTCGGAAAAGAATTAGTCTAAAATGCAGAAAATACTTTGTCTGACAAACGTGCTAGCGACACTGTGTAAGCATGCGTTCACAAGGTAAAACCTGTTTGACCGACATGTTGCCACCTATTTTAAACAAATTTCCATTACCAAATAGAAATCGAGTAAGAGTACTTCTCAACTCTCATAGAGAAAGTAACTGAAGTGAATGCACGTGTTAGAAAAGAATCAGGTTTATTTGAAATAAATGCATTCCGAAAATGAAACATATTTCACTTATATACAATTAGAATCACGATAATGTTGGTCTCTATTTAATACAATTAAGACGATAATCACTTTGAAATAAAAGACTCATTAAGTATGCCGCCGGTGCCGCCGCAAATTGACTTCCTGGGGAGTTTTCATTACATTGGGACTGGTTGAATACCCATGCATTCTACAGCAGCACTGACTCTAAAAAATATTTAAAACTTATTTCATGTTTCAGACAATGCATAGTGTTGCCATCTCTAAAATGTAAACTTCACTGTTGCCACCAAACGCATAGGAATTCTAAATATAAAAAAATCTTCCAAATCAGTTCACTTCAACTCTTTTAAAGAAAGCGAAACCAACGGCTCAGTGTAGCAGCAAGATGAATCACAACCCAACTCTATCAAAGAAATCAAAACCAAAACTCAACAACAAACAAATCAAAACCAAAACTAAACAGCAGGAAGAAAACAACTAAACTCAACAGCAGGAGCAAAACAACTCAACTCAGCAGCAGCAGGAAAACAACTCAACTCAACAGCAGGAGAAAAACAACTCAACTCAGCAGCAGGAGGAAAACAACTCAACTCAACTCGACCGTGCCGCCGGTGCCGCCACTGTTCCAGAATCGGCAAATTTACCCTACTAACATGATACTTACGAGAGTTTCGCAACAGAAACTTTATATTATTGGGTTCCATATTGTTAAATGCTCGAGAATGAAGAATGTAACAAGGAAGAGCTGAGTTTATGAAAAATGGTCCTATATAATCCTCTCTGAAGTTAGAACTGCAAAACAAAATAAAACATTATTTAGATAAAAAAAATATGAGACAATTAAATATGAATTGTTTTAATTACCATCTCCATTGTTGTTATACATTTGATTCTCCAGAAAGGTAAGTAAATAAATCTTGATTTTATTGCGCATGCGCTTTTACTTTGCTTTGTGATAGGTTACAAACACAAAAATGTAATTGCTGATAATACTTAATAATATTAAGAAATAGATGGCACACACACACATTGCAATTCCTGATAATTTCTAAAATATACAGAAATGACACAAATATTCGACAATATGAATTTCGGTTGTTTCATTTTAAATATAACAATATGTCAATAAATTGAAGGCAGACAACTTTGATTTAAAAAAACAATGTATTTCTGAATTTGCTATACTCGTTATTTATTTGTTTTTACCCCAACTTAATGTGATGACGTTTGGCAATTCTGCTTTTATGGATGGCTAATTATTTTTTGAATGTTTTTATAGAAGTTAATATTGACTTAACAATCTGTGTGCAAAACAAATTTACATAATTATAGAAAGGATTAATATGCTAATAAATATATCCATTTAAAATAATATAGAAATCACTTTTGTTTGAATTATAAGCGTTTCCTTACTTCATTAATTTTTTATTCTTTTCTTCATCACTTGAAATGATTTTATAATCGTAAATCAATTTTTTAATATTTGTAATTGGTAAAACTAAATAAAAAATACTAAAGCAAAATATCTTGTGAAAACGAAAAAATGAAACAAATTTATGAAAATAATAAAATTTGGTGTAAAAATAACAAATAATGACAATAATAAACAAGAAAAAAGTACTTATTTTTGATTCAGTGTAGTGGACACTCTAATATCTTAATTATTTTACATCATTTTATTTTCCATCACATTTTTCTGGAAGAACTTAAAAAAAAGATAGTAATTAAACTAAACTCTATGGCATGACAGCCCATGTGGGCCAAGGCCTACGTTGCCCATAACTGTTTTCATGACCGTAGGCCCTGGGGTGTGAAACATATGTCCCGATTAGGTGGTCAGCCTAACGTAAGACTCCCCAGTGTTTAGTTCCCAAGCATGCTTGGTACTCAGTTAATCGACCCACTGAAGGGATGAAAGGCTGAGTCAACCTTGCCCAGCCCGAGGATCGAACCTCGGATCTGTGTAATGGGAGCGTGAAACGCTGTGACTAAGCCACCGGGCTTCAAGACAGCAATTAGTATTCACATATTTCAAGGGAGGAAACTCGGAAACCTCACAAGTACGCATCCAGATAGACATGTATGTAGAATGAGGTGTTATTTGAATAGAATTTAAACTCTAAATTGTGACATTAAGAGTTTAAATTACACTAAAAAATCTGCTGTCAAACTAGAAATTTCAATATAAGTGACAATGTATACATGATTCAGCATATTCGAAAAGAAAAAAGAATTTCTTCTTTATTAAATCATCATTTTAATTACTATCTAGAGATGATCTTTCTAACTATACTTAAGACAAGAAGTTAATTCAAAAATAATGTTTTAATGGTGAATTTGTGCAAGTAATTAAAAAGATGTGTCTAAAGTATTAGACTTCTTTTATTATAAAATTTTTAATCAGTTTAACTACTTTCTTAGTATAAAAGATTTTAGGAGGTATTAAAAAGTTTTCAGCAAATTTTACTAATCAAGATATAAAAAAAAGAATCATGCAATTCTATATTTTTGAAGCGAAGGCACAAAAATGTACATTTAAAATTTATATTTCAGACTATATTATTATAAAAAAATTAATTTGGCTTAGAAATAGTTTTTAATGTACATGAGTAAATAATCTTAATTATATAAAAAGGTCTCTAGATATCTAAAAAGATTTCTAGATGTATTTATGAAACATTCAAGGAATTTTATTAATTCAAAATCATAATATAAGTGAAATGTATTTTAAAGACAGACACTTGTAAATTATCCATTATAGTTTTAATGTTAATAACATTCTTGAAAATATTTGTTTCACAATTGAAAATTACAATTCAGTTATACATTGTATAACGAATCTAAGTTGGTAATTTAGTATAATTTTCCCGTTACATTTGAAGAATCACAATGTTACGCGCATATTTAATGTTTTTATTTTTCAATAGTATTTTCCAATTTAAAGCAATGTCTACAGCTACAGAGGAGATTGAAGCTCTTTTTTTAAACTTATTATGTGTCAATAACTATATACTTACTGTTCATTTAATAGAATGAATGAGTCTGAATTGGTATCAATAAGTTGATCCAGCATTTTTCTTTTATCATCATCTTCATCAAAATCAATACTCGGTTCTTTAGTAATCTATTAGAAATACGTAAAAAATATTTATAAATAACTAAGGATGAAACTATTAGGGTATACCCCACCCCATTGGCGACCATTGCAACATTTTTTCGTCGCCAAGTTAAACACGCATTCATTGAACGGGAAATTTGCTAAAGCTCCAAACATACCCATTTTAGAAACTTTAAATCACATAATAGCATTAAGTATATAAAAACTGTTATTGAAAATGAATAAAATCAGTTGTAATGTGTTTGGCTTCTTTCCAAAGTAACCGGTAAATGAGATAAATAAATGATAATAATGAACCTACTTCATATAAGCTCATATGTCGAATATGGTGGGTGATATTTTCAGTTTGATGCATCCGTTGTATAAACTGTGTTAAATTTGAATATAATGGGTTTCAAGTAATTCATGGGTGATATTTATTTCGCCAATTTGCTCGTTAGTCTCCAATCCATGCATATTAGTTTCACATTTCAGTGAAACTAATTTTATTAAACGTTACTATGCTAAAGTAAATGGTGACTAAATTTAAACTACAGAGTTATCTTGGAAAAAAATGGCAATATATGCTGCTATCAATGCTGCAATGTGAACTGATTTATTATCATGAATATAATTCCTTATAAAACAATTCTGACTACAAATTTGTCTTGCCACGATAAAGCAATTTTTTCTTCGTCAAAATATTAGTTTTCATTAATATGCAGAAAATATTCGTTTTGATCAAACGTAGAAGAATCTGTAACGGTTTTCTTCAAAAATAAAATTTAAAAATAATCTAATGTTTGTTTGTTATTAGGATTTAATATTTTTTATTACATTGATTTTCAAAAAAGAATATACATGATTGTTTATTGATTAAAAAAATGATATTAGTTAAGAAGTATATTATATAAAAACTTCGAATTGAAACGTAGAACAAAAACTTCAAATACTGTTGCCAATGAAAAAAACCAAATATATGACGTGAAAATCATATAGAACAGGAGAAATGTCAAATCTTGCAACAAAAAGTCCAAAAAGCTACAAAAACTCAAATTGGCAACATAGTAATCAAAACAAATTACGCTAGATTTGTCGAGAAAACTCCTGGAGGATATAATACTTATACCCTAAGCTTTACAGCAAAAATGAATAAATTTTTACCAAATCTATTTATATACATGTGTGTATGTACACACACATATATATAAAAGCTCATAAACTCAATAAATTCGTACATCACATTATACATTCAATAAAATTTCATCTCTAGATGGCGTGTCTTTTAGTCCTTCTAAATTTATAATTTTATAATATTTAATACGTAACTAAATTATTTAAAGAAAGGCAGCTCATCTTTTGAGATTTCATTATTAAGCTTAAGCTACTACAAATGTAGTTTTAAAAATGAAACTCTTTCTACAGTTTTAATAGTTCCAGAAAAAATAATTTCAGAATTTTATTTTTATTTACCAAATTACACGGAAACGCTTAAGTGCGTCGAATAAGCTCTCATGAGATTTGGTGCTGGACATCACTCAAGGAATTATCTGATTCCTTTGATAGGAAAAAAATCAAGTACAAAAATAAAGGGAATTTTTGATGAATTTTATTAAAACCAATCAGAAGTGACTTTCCTGTTAAAAGAAAAACTAGATCGATTTATAACTGAAAACAACTTTTGTAAAACACTATTCAAAAATTAACTTGTTCAGAAAAAAAATATAACAACGCATCAGACTTTCGAAATAAATTTTTTATTT